>JAOTRQ010000029.1:2531156-2548660 GCA_028565875.1 Hoplisoma paleatum
CCGACCCGGGGATCGAACCCGGGACTTCTTGCTGTGAGGCGACAGTGCTGAACCACTCAGCCACCGTGCCGCCACAAAAACATTACATCTTACAAATCTAAATAAGCATAAATAACATTCATGTTATAGCTGTCTTGTGTATATGCTACAAAAGTCATTTTTCAGCAATGTACCTGTGTGTAGCGAGGCAACGACTCTTCTAGGATTGCTGAAGCATGTTGGACTCTGTCTCTGATGGTCTGATAGTCCTCTTCAGTCTCCGTAACTTTTTGGTAGTACAGCTGTGCTTGACCAGGACTCAAATCTGACAAACGCTTGGCCAGAATTCCTAATCGGGAAATCACTGGCTTGTGTTCAGCAATGGCTTCTCTTAAGCTCTGTGTAAAAAGAAATACTGAGTGCAGACTAGAACATCTGTCTAGACACTTACAGCACCATAATTAAAACCAATCTAACCGATGGAATTTGTACTGAAAAGTTTTTTAATACCTGCAAGAGTGACTGTTGTTCTCTAAAAGCTTCATAACTGATTGTGCTTAAAGCAAGTTGGCTAGTAAGGGTTTTATTTTCCTGTAACCATGGGATTACTTCAGCATACCCCTCAGAAAACTGTGACAGGAGGGACTGGGCATGCTCCAGCTGAAGTACTACATGGGAATTGGTGCCAGTAGTTTTTTGACAATGCTCCTCCAAAACATCCAAACTAATCTGCAAAAAAATAGACAGATATTTGGGTTTTCTTTGTATTACTTATTTGTGGTACACCAGCAAGTAAAATGTCTGATAAATAATTACATAAAGTTGATGCAAAGTACCTGAAGATGTTCCATGTCACCATCCTTACTATATGCTTTTAAGAGCTCTGAGATCTTCAACATCTTCTCCACATTGAACCTGTGTTGTAAAATTTCAACTGCAAGTGTCTGTCAAAAAATATAAAAAAAATATCTTTATTTATGCATGATACTATTTGGATTGCAATAAAATAGTATTCTTGGACAGTAGCATATATGGCTGTAATTTACACTTTCATAGCAAACTTCTGAAGCCGGGTTCACACCAAAGAGTTTTTGTTTTTGCAAAAAAATGAATAATGTTTTAAGCAAATGTGTACAGCATATCAAGTAAAAATAAAAGCTTCATAAAAAGGTGTTTTTTTTAATCTTTTTTGCATTTTGACCATTTAGAAGACACCTTTGAAGCAACTTACGATTACAACAGAACACCCGTTTAAACAATTGACAGTTAAGGACCTTGCCCTGGAGCCAAACAGTGGCATACTAGGTAGTAGTGGTAGTGGCAACCATATCTCCAAAATCTCCGAAATTCATACACACAAGTAAAGTTAATTCCACCAATGGGTTTCAGTACAGAGAAGAACCCTAATGAGTGGGTACAGGGTCAAGTCAAGCTTGATTAATCACTAATAAGATGCCTGATACAGACCGGGTTTATGCAACTACCAAAAGAAAATTTAATAAACGGCCCTTAATAATATAATGACATCACATTATCAAGTTTCCCAGTGCAATTGGGCCTTTACATTTGCACAAAAGCATCTAGATCAGCAATATTCAAACTGTTGCAGGTGAAAAAGATGGCTCCTGTAGAAAACCTATTGGACTTTCAATATAGCTCATTAATCTCTTGTGTCATGTCCAAAAGGCTGATCAAATACAAGACCACCCAACAATAGACAAAAGATTAATTTGTAAATTACCAGTTGTTAATTCCAGTGGTCGCACAACCAGTTGTTAGGTTTTGGGGGTATTTATCTTCTTGATACAATGAATGAATCTTAAATAAATGAAATATGATTTATTACTATTGCGGGGGCTAAAACATTTTTTATAGAAACTCACTTTCTGCTCATAGAGCCGAGTAGAAATGACTTCAGGGTCCAAATGGATGACTTTGAGGTCCTCCAGTCCAAGGATAGTTGCTTTAAACCAGGACAATTCCTTCTCGACTGCATTTTCCAACTAGAAACCATAAAACAATTACAAATCCAAATAGGCTATAGGAAATTGTACACAATAATGCATGCATATAAACATGCATTGTACAGCATGTAAACACACACACACGCAACTAGATAATTATAAATATGTATTATATATGTATATATAAATGACCTTTTCTCTCTCAGCAGCACATAGCACAGCATCTTCAGACTGAGCTGGTCCCAGAAGTTCCCTTTCGATACGACCCAACCACAGATGCAGGTCCTCTTGACTAGAGGAGCATCGTCTGGATGCCTCCAGTGCCTGATCAAGCCTCTGTAGAACATCAGTACTACTTAAGCCGAGTACAGAGTATCGAATCCTCAAGCTGTTTGTCTTCTCTTGTACCAGTTGGGACTCTTCCTCTAAGAAATCATGGGATAACATAAACAACTAATTTAACTGATGTATAAACACATTTTGGGCAGCACTGTGGCTGAGTGGTTAGCCCTGTCACCTCACAGCACGAAGTCCCGGGTTCAATTCCCTAGTCGGGCCGAGAGTTATCTGTGCAGAGTTTGCATGTTCACCCCATGTACATGTGGGTTTCCTCCGGGTACTCCGGTTTCCTCCCATAGCTCAAAAAACACGCACTAGGTTGATCAGAGATGTGAACTTGTCTATGAAATACACATGATCCGATAGTAATACAGATTGGAGAACGACCTGGCAACCTACTCCGTAAAAACACTGCTGGGGGTGCTGGGGTGGGGGTTAGATACGGTTCACAAATATACCAACTGTGGATATGACTGAAAATGGGTAAAACACTTCAAATAATAAAATAAAGTACACACAACAATACAATCAAATTGTGCCGAGGGATACCTGAAACCTCCTGCATGAGGTCACAGCAATATTGTTGAAGTCTTATTAAGTTATGACTCTTTTCTTTAATTTCTTCCACCATTGCCTAAAATCAAACAGAAAATACAAGGTAACCACCCAAATGGAGATAAATTTAGTGATAAAAACATAAACTGGTAAATAGGCTCACCTTTGCCTGATGTATGGCCTCCTGTAAAAGAAGCGTTGGTCTGTTTTCAGAGCGGAGCTCGGCTATGTCCTGCTCTGTGGATATGATCCACTGCTGAAGACTGTCCATATTCTCCTGAAAGAGCTCAGCCCTAGGCAAAATGAGCTCTAAACTCTGTCTCCTGTAAGAATATTTCACAGTTAGCCCTGTTTACTCTCAGTATTAAACTAAAGCACTATCGTAAAAAGAGCACATATATCTCACCTGCTATCAGCTCCGGAGAGTAGAGTGTCCCATTGGCGCTTAAGTTTAACAAGCTGTGATCTGGTTTGTTCTTTGTCTTCTTCCTGAAGACCTTCCACGAAATGTGGACCATTTAGCATGACAGTTTCCATGCCTGACCTCCTGTCTTCTAAAAGACGTTGCAGAAGCTGTTGTAGAGGTAAAGAGGATGTAGTATTATTACATCATAGATTTTTCCCCCTGATAAGTCAAATGTTTGTCTCTGGGCTTCATGTGTGTAATTGCGTTAATTCAAATCATTTATTAATTACAGTACTTGTGTGTACTAAATAAAAGCTGATGTTACACATGGGAAACAATTAACCACAATACACAAAATATGGAGGAACATTTTGTGCAACATATACTTCTAGATTTCCTACATCTAGATACTCTTAGAACTCCCAGAAAAACAAACAAACAGAAAAATTCACAATTTAAAAGCTGGCACTGTCCACATTAAGAGTCTACATTCAACCATCCTTGGCATCACAATTGGTTTGGATGCTACAGTAAACATGTGTACTTGATTTTTCATTGTTCATCTCATCTATAAAACAAGAATTCTGATTTTAGACCAGAGGGATCATTTTTCTTTTTTTTTTCTTTTGCGGTATCAGCTTATCTGCCTTCACAATAGACTGTGGTCACTATCACCCATATTCTTCTAACTTCAAATACATGGAAGACCTTTTATTAAAATGACATCTGAAAAACTTTGTTATGAATTTATTCCAGTGAATTAGTTATATCTATAAAATCTATAATAACAACAAATCTGTTATGACATGTATATAAATCTTCGGCTTTAGAACATCTAAGCTTTAATGTATGATCATACCTTCTGCTCTTGCAGTTGAGCTTTTACCACTTTAATTTCAGATGATGGGGGCTTTTGGTTATCTGTAAGCTCTCCAATCTCAGAAACCCATGTTAATAATGTCTCAAGATTTTGCTTGAATTTCTCAGGATCGCAAAACTCATCTCTCAAAGCCAGTGCACCACTGGGACTCTGCAAAACAAAACCATTACGTTAATATGACAAACCAGATTTGCTGCATTAAAATACATATATAAATAATAAAGCAATAAATATCTAAAAGGAATAAAATGAATGAAATGTTGAATGTAACTTCTACCTTCCATCTCTGTAGGCATAATTCTTTTTGAGAACTGGACTGTGTATCACATTGTAGCTATAAGGGGAAAAAAAGTCATCAGTTTGCGGTTGTTTAAACCCTAAACCATTTTACCCCTGTGGTATTAGTATTTGAACCAAGAATGCACAAATTGTCTCAATATGTACTGAACGAGACACATGAGTTATTACAGTATACAAATGACAAACCACCTAAGTGTAAATAAAAATGCTTATTATTAAAAAGAAAATCAAAATTCAAAACAACCTCTGCTAATTCTTCTGCTGCTCCGGTGAGGACCCTAACAGTCCTTGTAATTATAGGATCTCCGCCTTTTCGCCCTGGTGGATATTCTGTCACTTCTACAATCTCAGTCACGATAGTTTCAGTCACTTCAGTAACCTCAGTAACTTCCTGAGGACCTCCAGTTTTACAAGGCCATGGACTTCCAGTGTCTCGTCTTTGAAGGCTGCTTCTACCACATTGTCCCAGAGGGGATCTCCTATAATCTGAAATGTTAGTCCTTCTTGGTAAAGACCCATTGTATAAAGTTTTGGCTGGGGAGGGTGTGTTTCTCCATGCATTATCCAGAGTGCTGGTGGTTGTGACTGTAGGAGCAGGGGAGCTCCTGCCTTTGTCTGGTGTGGGAACCTGTGTGAAAACCCGTTCTTCATTTTCTATCTTCTTCTCTTCTTTAGGAGGTTTTGAAATAGGCCATTCTTTTTGCCGCTGGTAGCACTCCTTGAGAAAGTCCTCATTTGACTTCACTTGCTTGGACTTCTGACCAAGACAGCTTGGTCTGCTTATAAGGTTACCCATGATTCTTTAGCCCACAGGTGAGTAAGATTTAAAGCAAGTAAGATTGTGGGCCATGCATGCAGGTGTCGCTTCAGTTACCTAAAACAGAAGGTGCTCAGCATGAGTGCACTTGCAACTTTTAATCTTTATCTCAAAACCATCCTCCTCCTCAAGGAAAAGTGCCAGAGTGATATAATCTCTGCAATCAAAATATTTATCCATCTCTAACACACACAGCAAAAATTCCTTACAATCTTTCTCTAAAATAAAACAATTTCCACCATTCAACACTACTATTTCAACAGACGGTCTAAGCTTTCTTAGATTTCTTTTCAACCCACTGGATGCAATATTATAAAAAGAAGTTAATTCCTTTAATATAAGCACAAAGACATAATCTCTGCATTGAAAGTTTGGTGCACAGAATAAGGGACAAGTCCTCAGTGAGGCGGTCTCCATCAAAGAAACCCACTCATTGCCACGACAGCCAGTATAAGCATCCCCTGCCAGTGCAGCCCCATGAACAGCCTTGAAAAGACAACAAGCTTCTTATCAAATATGACAGGCATAAAAATCCAGTTACATGTTTGTAGTCTAATATTTAGGGTTCTTGTGTCAAAGGGACAAGATTATAAATGATATTATAAAGATATTATAAAATGTGCTGAACATTACATACTGCAATATAAGAGAACTATGACAAATGTAAAGCAAAGTTATTTTTACCCACTAAGGTAAAACCTTTGACTGAACCCAATCCATGCAGTAAAACTGACATTTACACACACTAGTGAACACACACAAAGGGGCAGTTTGTTGTCTTCAGTCGTGACCTATTGGCTTTAGGAATCAAACTGGCAACCATCTGATCTCTAACCACTAGGCTGACACATGAAAGCTCTGCAGATAATATAAAGTGAAAAACAATATGTAATCATTAATGAACTGAATATAATAACTAAAATATTAATAATTACTGTATATTGATTATTTATTTATTTAAAAAAAATTAGATGATTTAATTTGGTCTGGTTATAAAATTTATTTATCCTCAAGAAAAACATGGTCAGAATGTTGCAATAAAGTTGAAAAAATAAAATGCACAATTTTTTTAATAAAGGTATTACAACTCTGGCATCTTTATTCTAACCATAGCATATGTAAATATTTGAATACATATTGACTTATCAGACATAACTATATGATCATTGACGGTTGAAGTAAACAACAGGGATTATCCTTTATTGTGGCCCCATTGAAGATTTTATTGACTTTATAAGATTTTTTACTTTATATGATTTTATGATATCATATAAAGTTAACGTGTTGGAAGTAGGATAAATTGTTGAATGTAAAAGTTTGACAAAACATAAAACAACATCTTTAAAACTGCAAGTCTTGCTAAGTAGTATATAGCCAGCGTTAAACCTGTGGCAGGGTCATGGCCAATTTGCTGATGTTAATGTGTCAGAACAAAAAGTGTATCACAGTTGGCTCTCTATAGAACTACTACATATCATTACTTACAAAGAGGCATATACAAATTCTACTGCATGTTTTATGTCAATACAGATATAATTTTATCTACTCTGGTTTTTGTGAAAATATTACATCGTGCAAATTAAGTAAAAAATACACAAAGCTTCTGTTAGCCTGACGTCTAAATAAATTGATACTGATCATTTGGGACAGATCAATTCACTGTATGTATGTGCACCAAATTTCTGTAAAGAAAGTCGAGCTATTCAGTAAAAAAAAGTTAAATGAAGTGATCAAATTTGTGACTATCAATCTAGTTTATTAATTCTCTATCTGAATTAGATTAGGAATTATTGTGTTATTGTTGTGTAATCGATGTTTTCATATGATATTTGTTAGTGTTACTAGTACAGCAACTATTCAATTAATAGTCAAAGTAAAGCTTTTTATTATAATTTCTCTGAAACAGTTTTCATGACTGAATTAAGTTTTCTTACATAATTCTCTATATAAGCTAATTTCCATATAGCCTAATAATTCAGTAACAATTCTGGCTTTCTCCCTAAACTTGGAAAGAGACATTTTATTGAATGTAGTCTCTTGCCCAACTTACTTAACACAGGTCACCAACTAGGATAAATAAGAATCGACATTAGACTATTAGGAGGTCAAACTTAATTACTGTAAATATACTTTAACTTGGAGGATTAAAATTTGTGAGTATCATCATTTAAATTATTTGGGACAAAATAAATAAATAAATTTTACTTATTCAATGACTAAAAATTTCAATGTTTAATAATATATTTTTAAACACAAAAGGTTGATTTTATATGGAATGAAAACATTTAGGGGTTTTTATTTATGAGGACCTACTAGCCCTCTAGTTAGGAACACTCCTGAAGATATTGATTTTGTAGCATCTCTAAGCTGCAAAGCCAATAAATCAAATTAACCTTAAGTAAACCTAAATAACATTAAATAACTCCAGGGGACAATCCAATCAATAATCAGTGTAGGAAATGTAACAATGAATGATTTGTCATGTTTGCCTAATTACTACATAAGTACAGTCACACTTGAATTAAATACTTACTTAAGAAATTAAATGTGGAATGGACAAACCAACCTCAATAAACCACATTCTTATCCTTATATTGCAATAGAAAATGCCAGTTATTGTTAGAAATACAGGACAACAAAGATCCTGCACTTGACTTTTTTTATGAATGTCATAAATCAAGACTTGTCTCTGTCTGAATGCCTTTAATTAAAATTAGGATAGTGGTTTATTTAATTAAAGAGGAGATATGTAAGCTTTCCCATGGGACACTAAATAGGCCATAACAGCATTGATCAGTATTTTTATAAAGGCTAAAATTCATTATTCGATATTAATTAACAAGCATTTCACACTGCATGTTTCTTCTGTCCAATGGTTTTTGTTGAAATGCATGGTTTTGGTAATCATTCGTTTATTTAGGCGCTTCTTTATATTTGAAATAAATTTATAATATAAAACATTGCAGGCATCATAAATAAATCTAAGTTAAAACAACCCAGATAAAATTATACTTACAACAGCAATCTTCAGCTAACAACTAACAAGAACTGATTCCTCTAAGCTGCTCCTACTCATAATGAATTCATTCCAAAATCCCTTTCAGTCACACAACAGCAGTCCACATAGCATCACAGCCACTCTGCACCTTTCCCTGCTGAGGCAGTGTGGTGAGAAAGTTTAAAAGAGTCCACAGTGGGCTAAAAGATTCAACTGTTACTGACCGTTGAAGAAACATTGATGCATACTTACCCCTGGCCACATAGGATAAAAAGCTAAAGGAACAATTCAATAGATTCCTACGGCATCATTCAAGTCAGAGAACAAAAAATCTTTTTAAGGTTTCGGCATCATTTGAAAAGTCTGCTTTTGCTCTGGCAGGCTCATACATAAGCATATATGTGATGTGAACTTGTGTACTCTCCCTCACTTCGAATACTTTTAAACACAAACACACTAGGTCATGCTTGTCCGTTGCCCACAGTCACAGGCAAACAATGCCCTCCTCTGCCTTTCACCGCCCCCTCCCATTAGCACTCTCGCTCCTCTTTGTTGCACCCTCTTCGATAGACAAATTCCTTTCTTGTTGAAGAAGCTGATGGGATGTGCAGCCACCACTATCCAAGTTTTCAAGAAAATTCCACTTGTTCGCAAGTCAGAGGTTTTGTATCTACGTAGAAGTCTTAGCCAAATTCCCATTGACTCACAAGCTCCGGGCCTGTTATATGAACCCGGGTCTTCTGTTTCTCCTGTGCCAGACGGTTAGACAGCGGAGCACTGCCTCATTTCAGTCTATCCTTCCTTCCCTCCATCCATTGGCCCCTCCCCCAGTTTCTCTTTTAGTTCTTCAACTCCATGCTGCTTGTTAAGAAAAAAGAAGAGAATTGGTCTATAAGACCCTAGGTTGCCCCCAAATATTCACATGTTAAGTGACAGATGCCTCCCACCCTTTTTCTACCCGCACTGTTATTCTCTGTTTCTCCCTCACGCAGCAAGTGCAGTGCTGAGCGGGACAACCTACAATAGAGTTGACCCCCACTTATTCTACCAAACACAACCCCCTTTTCTATTCAAAACCTTGTGGACTACCTTCACCAAAACTACAAAGAGGGCTAATTACTGTAAAACATTTTTATTTGCTTTTCAGCAAACTGCTTAAAAAGAATAACATGCTTAAAGTGAGTTGGGAACTTTTTGTCAAGTATGAAATCTCCTGCCAGTATTCTTAGTTTCAGTAGAAGGGACACTTTGTGCAAGTACATGATCATAATCATTTCCTATTGTGAATAGGCTCCTGTAGAATTTAAGGGGCATTAAATAAAGCCTTTGTTTTCTTCACAGGGAGGAGGGACTGTTATCACCACTCCACCAAGGTGTCAGGTCTCACATAAGCTTTGTGGGTATGAGAAAAAGAGAAAGAGAGGGAGAGAAAGAGAAAAGGTGAAGAGTTTGTGGTTGTACTGGCAGGTGCAATATAACCCTGAGGATCACAGGTGCAACAAATACCCAAATGCTTATTACCTTCTCATAAACACTAATCCCAACTGCACCAACACCACACCAATTATCTGCAGATTATCTTTTACACACAGCCCAGCAGATGCATAGTGTAGCTAATTGGTTGAATAATTGTACGTAAAACAGCTCTTTTAAGTCACTAATATAACTTAGATATGTCTACTGATCTTGTGAACACACAACAACAAAAATGTCATATCCATGTTTGGGTGTTTATTACTTAAATTTCCAGCCTTTGTCATTTGTTCTCACAGGGCATACAGCATAGAGCAGGGCGGGACTCTGCTGGAAAAAGATAATGCACTTACAGAGGGGGTGTCTCTATCACAAAACAGTGAAACTGCAGCTTAGTGACTACTATAATCCAGATAATTGGAATTCACAGCTCTGTTTATGGTTTTAAGCTTTGATCAACATAAGATCGATTGATTCATAAGATTGATCCAGATTTCAAGATAAGATTTGCAGCCTTTGATATAGTCAGTCAAAGTTTGCTTGCATTTGCTTGCCCTTTCTCTCCAACCTTGGTTTAAGCGTGTTAGCGGATGGGATCCTATCAGGTGTCATGCAGGGCAAAGATACCCTACCATGGTTTATCTTACTCTTTCTGTGCTCAACTCATTCTGTCAGCCTTTATCTGAGCATGTGTGATGGGTGTCGAGATTTTTATATATATCTAGCTCTTTATATACATAGACTTTTTTATCAGATGCCTTTATTCTTTTAAGGGCCTTGGTTATGGGCTAATTTGATTGTAGTGGGTTTTGAACTGGCAACATTCTAATCTCTAGCTCATTAGCAATGAGAAACCGCTGCCCTGTATATCACAGTCACCGCTGCCATGTATTAAAATGGTCTGACCATGGCAGGGGCTTAAGTGCCAACTATCAAACCTCAGCCAATGACTCAAAGGCAACCAAAGTAAACACTGCAATATTACCCCTATTTGGGTGATTGACCAATCAGACACTGACATTCAATGCTATTGTCTGTATTAGCAAACAGCAAATAGCATTGTCTGTACTAGCATACAGCAAAAATACATTTGTTTTCTTCCTGTACTTCAAAGAGCCCAGGTTATTGTCATCTTCAAAATATGTTTTTACTTTTTACTCAACACTTTAATTAAAACTATAGTGCACAAATATAACAGACTGCTATTCAGGTTTCTAAAAAGAAGATTGTATTTAGGTGTTACAGTTACATGTACTTTGCACAGACTCCAAAGCAGGCAGGTTAGTTTTTGTGATCACAATTATTACTTCCCTTCATGCTGTTATTTGTATGTCTTTATTTTATATAATATTTTTAGTAGTACAAGACTACATATATTATTACATTACAGTTTACACCAGAATAGGTTAAAACCAGTATAGCCTAGTGGGTTAATCGTTGGGCAATGAACCCAAAGGTTAGGGGTGAATTAGGGGTTCAAATTAGGGGTTCACATGAATTAGGGGTTCAAATCCAGGCTCTGCTACACAGCCACTGATGGGTCCATAACCCATGTAGGGGTGCCGTACATTGGCTGACCCTGCGCTATGACCCCAACTTCCAGACAAGTTGAAATAAGCAAACAGAGACATTTTGTTGTACTGTACATCTGTATATGTGTAATGACAAATAAAAGCTATTTGTTTTTTTGTAAGTAAATTAGTGTAAAAATGTACAAACACTTTGTGGTTTGTAAAAAAGTTAGGTTTTGAAGTATTACAAAACATGATTATATGATCAGTTTTTATATATTTTTGGCAAACCTCTAACAATGTGAACCTTTAATTTTGACTAAGATGACACAGCAGTAGGAGAAAAGATTCTGAAATAAAAAACTATCAGAACAGAGACCAGTCCAGTCAAATTCTAAAAGATGCTATGATGTATAAGAGGACTCTCAAACTCTCCAACACATAGGACTTAAATTATTAACATCAGTGCACCCACTGAAAAGGAACAGTACACGACAAAAAAGAGACAAAAGGATGAAAAAAACAAGTGACAATGTCTGTTGTTCACACTGTGCTGGGAAAGAGAATTCTATTGAAGAAACCCCGTGAGGTCAAGTAACTTAACCTTTCTTGGATGTGAATAAAAAAAAACTGGGTATCTGTGCTTGTTTAAAAATAACTTTATCACAATACTGTGAAAATGATAATTGTATATTAAAAACAGGCTACTTTTTTAAATTGTCAAATTGTTAAAGTCAAAGCAAATTCATTCTATAAAGCAAATACTGATGCTGTGGGTTGTTGTGAATAATAATTGTAGCATTACAAATGATTAATAAAAGTCTTTTATTTTAGACGACCACTGTTGAGATTTCAACTTACTACCAGGTTACTACACAAGCATAATTGGCTATGGGGATAGTAGCCAAATTATCACCGCCTTGAGTATTAAAATTCCCTTAGGAACAAGATCTGCTGTGACCCTGTCTGAGACCCTTATCCAACTGTCATTTTGTAAGATAAAGAATGATTATAAAATACTCTTAGTAATTAAATTAATTCTGGTATGCTATTTAAAGCATTGTGATTTTTTGAAATGGATTTAATTTGCTAAACCTTATTAGAAAATAAATGTTTATATTAGGCTTGCTTTGTTATTGCTTGTTACCTATTGTCATTAATTAATGTGCATTTGTTTCAATCTTGCACTTTTCTCCTGGTATTAAAATTCACAAAGTATAAATTGTATAATTTCAGAACTACAATACTTAGTCAACATTAGTAGTTTGTAATGACCCCACTTGCTTTTTTGTCAAAGGTCGACTATGTGACACTTGATCCTTGCTCTATAAACAACACTTTACTCACTAAACTCACTGAATTGTTCATACTGACAAAGTCTTCTTCTGTCTACTGTGTCAGACTTTTACAATTCATTACTATGACCTTAAAGCTACCCAAAGCTGTGTGATAAAAAAGGATTAACAGCAAAACCCACATTAATAACATTTACAATATTGGCTAAAAGTATTTATTTGTTAAGTTTTCCATCACAAGGCTAACATATGTCAGCAGTGTTAGCATGATTATAATTAAAATTTTTGAAACAGTTCTATTTGAATCATTAAAATTAAATACTGTTGTAGCTGAAAAAAGAAAATGCTCCGGTGACCACACAGATGGTTTTGAGATGAGATGTCCAAGAAGCATATGGCTTGGATGGTTTTGGCTTTGGCAAAACAATGTATCGTTAGGATACATTGACAGCAGAGCAAATTGTTAGTCAGATTAATTGGTTTACAAGTAGAATAAGCAAGGTAAATCAGTGAGTTTGAAATGTTCTGCAGATGAATCCAAATTTGATCAAAACATGTGTGTCTGTGGACCTGAGAGCACCAAAGTGGATTAATCCTACTAGTGTGTTACCATCCCCCCACTATTTCGTTCGTTTCCCTGCCTTCAAATTCAATAAAATCTTGATGGGTCATACAAACCGCCATAATTAGCACTTGTGCAGCCCATTTTCTTTCCATGCATCTCACGCAAACCTTTACTAAGTGATAAATGAACATGTACAAAAGAATCTCTTTCGAGCAGTGGGTCAAAACAATTTATCACCCAAATGCCTTTTTTTCAGAGCACTGAGTGTGTGAGAATGGGTTCCTTTCTGCTGGGGTGTCTGGGTTACTGGAAGTTAAGTTGCTGAATGGCAAATTGAAGCATTAAATACTCCAAACACTTATTGTTTTATCCACTAAGTGTGAGTCTGATGATTGGCATAAATCTGATTGACTGCTTGTCTTCCCCCTACTGACAGCTTTCTGTGCAAGGCTGTTTAAGCCTAGTGTTTAGGTACTGGACTAGTAATCATGAGGCTGTCTGTTAAAATGCATCACTTCCAGGTTGCCAAAGCTGGTGCTTTGCGCAAGGCCCTTGACATTAAATAGCGTAGACTGTATTGTGCAAGTTGCTTTGGATAAAAAGGTCTGCTAAATGCCAAAAATGTAAATCTGTTGAATTCCTGAACTTGGACTACTGAAATGGCACAATAATAATAATAATAAAAAAATAAAAAAATAATAATAATAACATAAGTACACTACTATATTATGGCATATTTCAGTCAAGCAGCATAAATGTGACAGCTCCAGTGTTATGAAATCTTAATAACAAGATTCAGATAAAGACTTTATTTAATGGAAAGGACATTTACAGCTAAATAGTCACAAATAGTTTATTCTCTTACCATTCCTGTTAAAAACCAACAAGGGACTTTTGGGGAATATAATAAAAATTTTATGGAAAGTCAAGGGGAAGTCTTTACAGCAGGCCTAAACATACTCAAGCCATGTTGTACTTATTTAGAATGCAGACTTTGCTTAAAGAGCTTACGTAAAAGAAAAAACTTTTAAGTCACACAGCCACTATTCAGCTATTCAGCAACAGCGGGAAGTCAGAGAAAAGAGAAACGATTATCCTCAGTTGTAGTAGATGTTTATGTGGCTACTTCAGCATGTGAATCATTTTGGTTCTGAAATGTCTTTACATTTTAGACATTAACAGTGTATGGATGTTAGGGGAATAAAAACTCTTAGGTCACTAATGAATAAGTCCATCTAGACTGGTAACTGAGAAGCAGACATAGACTATTAGCATAACGGTGCATGTGGAAAAGGGATAGATGTCTCAAAACAGACCTAATGAAGTGAATATGATACATGATATGTTTGATATGTATGATATGTTTCCAATGGCATTCCATTAAATATATCAATGTAACAATCTGGTTTTATATATCAATCAGATTAATTATATCCATGAAACATTAATATTTGACATTTAAATCAACCATCAATAAATATTTACACAGTGTAGTTTTCCTCCAGTATAGGTTGGTTGGGATGTTGGTTCAGTCTAATAGGTTCATCTATGAATTATTGCCGTTATGTTTTTAGGTAAAATGTATTTAAGTTTTCAATCTAGATAAATTAGTAACATGTGAAACATGAATCAATAAAGCCCACACACGTCTGGAGAGCAAATTAAAACTATTGTCAGCTAACAGAGATGACAGGTTCTAATGTGGGAAGATCACAGGATTCCCTTTGTATGATCTTGATTTTTCTCTCTCTTATTGCTCATCCTTCCATCTGTATCTAATGTGCTTTCTATGTGCTCTCTCATGTGAGAAGAGGCCTCAAATGAAGTACTGCACCCCACTCCCCCAATTCACTTGCAGCACAAAAGAGCATGCCTGGATGTGCCATCACTTCAGAGAAATTGCACCTCGCTCTGTCTTATGTGGTGCCAGGCTTCTAAGGTTATAATGTCAAAGTGTACTGCAACTGAAGTTACAACTATCTATCTCATTCACCCTTAGACACACTCTGGTAGACCCCTTTGCCACAGGAAGAGTTTGTCACACAGCACACACAGGCCTGGTTTAAATTCCTGTTTTACCCTGCCCTCTTTCTCATAGACAAAAAGATTCCGTTGGCGGGCAGTGTTTGAGAAACGTGTGGGGTGGAGCTTTGAAGTGAGCTTGGAATTACGAAAACAAATAAGGTGGACAAAATGGCAGAAACAACACAGGAGTTAAAACTGTTTAAGGCCCAATTTCAGCAGCTGAATGTCAATTCACAGCATGTACTGTTTATAATTACTGTTGAAATGAATTGTTTGCTTTGGCTTTTGTATTGATTTGTATTTTTCACATAAAGTATTTTAGAAGAAGAAATGTGTCTCTTTATCAATTATGTATATAAGCGACTTCGCTCCGATTTTAAATCACTGCTCAAAGTCATTTTAACCTCTGTACTTTTACCTCCCAATACACTGTGTGTTTGATGCCAAGTAACCTATGGCACAATGAGCTATTGATTGGAATGTGTGTAGTAAATACAGTTTATTGTTTGTGAGAAACTTATGGGACAGGTACATTAGTAAAAATGTGACTTTTGTCTGTAGTGAAAAGCTGATTTAGATTGAATCTTGAAACATGTGCGCCTTCTGCCAAATAAAATGATAACTATTTAATTCAAAACTTCTTGTTGATACATCCCAACTCAACAGCCTCAATGTATTTTGTTTCCTGTATGGGAAAAATAACTAATTTTTCTATACTCATTAATACTTTTGTTTTAAAAACTACACAAGATTCACTCACTGCAGGGTCAGATGGCATCATCATCTCCATACTCTTCAGCCAATGGCGAAGAGCCCGTATCTGCCCTCGAAACTCGTTCTGCCACTGGGTCCACTCCTCTGAGTTCATCCTGGAAAGGTGTCAGGAGGCATGTACTGCAGATTCTTTTATGCAGTAAAACTCTATTCTACTATCTATTTTATGCACTACAAAGCCAAAATTAGATCAAACCATTTACATTAATATGATATTGAAATTTTTTTGAATGCATAACATTAATAACCTGGGAGAGATTATAAATCACATTATTGTCTGTGGTCATATGTGCCAATTTAAGTACCAAATGACGATTGTGTTGAAGTTAAATTAGAGATTAAAGCACTTGATTTTGTAATTTTAACATCTAATATACCCCATTCTAAGTCTAATTAAACCAAGTTTTCAGCACAATTCTTGAGGTAGCATAAAACATGCCTTACCACAAAGTTTAAAACATATGATTGCGTAAAACTGATTAATGTGACCAATAAATTAATAATTTATGTCTACATAACTTTGGCCATATAGTGTACACATGCTTAACTTTTTGTAACTGCAAAACTATACAATACATTTACATAAATGTCTAATATGTATTAATGATTGAAATTACAGTGCTTAGTTCCAATATTTTCTAGATTTGCTGCACAAAAGCATGGCATGCTTACCCGTACTTTCTGTCTTTAATTTTGCCAGTTTCCTGAAATACACAAATTTTTTTGTGCAAAAAATGTTGCTCGTACCAATGATTAACAAATGTATATTTTCTCTATATATATTCCTACACCTTCTGGGGGCATGGGACATACCTCATGATTCCCATCTCGGAAAGGTGAAATGGGTGATGACGTGGGAAGAGTTATAAAGGGAATGCCAGCGTGGCAGTCAATGCGGTCACGAGATAAAGCCAGCCCATCAGGAATACTCAATACTCCTGGGCACTGTCTTAGTTCCTTTGTATATTCATGCCATACAGAGATTGGGTCATGGAATAAACAGAAAAAACACACACATATATTTTTTTCTACTTATTATACTCAAATTATAGTAATAAATTGAATTAGAGGTAACCAACTAAATATACTTAAGAAATGCAAAAAGAAAAAGATTTTCAAAATACTTTTATTTACATTAACAGGTGGTGTTTAAGATAAAATGTAATTTAAGTCCATCATTACATCTCTTCAGCAACATAACACATGCAAACTTGAATTATATTTCATACATATTGATTAGTCTAAGATTGCTGACACTTTTCATTTAGATTATATATATATGCACTTCATCTTAATTTTATAACATCTGATAAGTTAGAAAACCATGCAAAGCAAATATATTACAGAATATATCAAAACAAAGAACATGGAAGAAAAAAAATGAAGATATACACAAATCAAGTACGTTCAAAAAATAAAACAAACAATCAAAAAACACTGGCTGAAAACAAATTTTTGCGAATGGAAATGTAAAGAACAAGCAGAATTGTAACAAACATATCTTATGGGTGGCATTTGTATCAATTAATCTTGATGATCTTAAATTGAATACAAAAGCACAGACTGGGTGAATTAAGACAAGGGGAATGCATTTTAAATGAATCACAAAACCTAATGATACAC
>JAOTRQ010000029.1:2548760-2564928 GCA_028565875.1 Hoplisoma paleatum
ATATAAGAATGTCAAATGGTATTCTAATGACTGTAAAGTCATCAAACAAAAGTCCATTAAATGTAACCAAACAAATCCAAATTGTGGATGGTAAAAATAGAAAATGCCCATTCCATTCCTGATTCCTGGTATGATATCCAAAGAGAACTTCAAGGTAACCCTAGCCCCTATTTTTGCTGTGTAAATGATACAGTAGAAGCAACAGAAGAAAGGAGTGAAAGCCTCATTGAAGATCTAAGAAAATAAAGAAAATTATGAGGTAATTAAAAGCAAAATGATGGCAACAAAACAAATGTTCCAAATAAAATGAGACTACAATTTAATTAAATAGAATATTTTTAAATGAAATACCTGAATGTCTGTTGATAAGGATCGCTGGCAAACATCTGTTTTAATACTGTCCTCTATTGTTTTATATTTGGTTGTAAATGATATCTGTTTAAATAAAAAACAAAGAAAAGCAGGATATGTAATAAATTGCTGTTTAAAATATGCAATTTTACAGCTTAATACTGCAGAATATGTTTATTGAAATTATTTATTAATTGCAACGCAGATTGAGCATAAATATCAGTAAAAACAGTATGTGGCTCAAATGTCATTAAACTAAATCTAATTTAAGTAAAGATACTGTTAAATATAACTTACAAATACCATCTGTTCAGCATCACATTAGGTTCTTCCAGCTGTTACAAGTGGAGGCATGGGCAGACATCTTAAATCCTCTTGGAACAATACACCAGGATCATTGAATGAAACTACTTTCTGTGACTTGGATTGTTTCAAGGTGAAGAGGGCTGATGGTCAGTTTAATATATGAGGCATGTACCTTCATATCATAGCATTGGGCTCGGCAGTGTAATGTAACAAAGGTCATGTTACATCAAGTGTGCTTTTCTAGTCCAGTGTTAACCTAAAATATTTTTAATGCTTTGCTTTCATACATTCTGCAATATTCAAAATTTGCACATCACTGTTACATTCCATGATGGCGAATCATAATTCTTTGTTACCATCAAAATACAATAAACATATAAACACATAAAAATAAACATCCAAACTTTTTAATAATGTTAGCAGTTCTGGCATGTTTGGACGCATTATCTAATTTATTTAAAACCCACACATTTGAGTAAAAATGCAGGTTGTTACATAATTAGTGTTATTCATCATATTAAACACTTGTATAAAGTCTGTGCTGTGTAAGTGAGGACATATGCTTAACAGAATTCTTTAATATTGGAACTTATTTAAATTTATAAAAATTGCAGCAGATCAAATGATGAATTATTGCCTTGGCTTAGCATATACTGAATAGCTGTTAGGCACCCAAACTACATATATGAGGATACCATGCTGCCAGTCCCTAATAAGAACAAATCAGTAGTTTTTTGAATGCACCTTTCCATAGCAAAAGAAGCAAATCAGAATAATGTTTATAAGCCGTAAGGTTGTATACTTTGAGTTAGGAGTCCAGGAAAAGTGCATAATGGGTGGGTGGGGGTGAGAGGGGCAGTATGGCAGTATTAATATCTACGAGAATAACTGGAGGATGTATAGGAAGATGAGGAGAAATTCATGCTAAACCCAGCATCGATACTGCCTCTTCTTGAGCCCGATCTAGATCCTGTCCTAGAGCCGGATCTTGAGCCAGCAGCAGACCCAGAACCACTGACATTGTAAGGACTGTACAGGCCTTTACTAGACTGAGAGCAGGCTTCCAGCAGTCTTAGGCCGGTTCCTTCTTCTACCATGCTTTTGTCCATTGCATCCTTATAGGAGATCTTCAGCTTGGTTTTAGGGCATGTGATGTATTTAGAATAGGTACTCACATCCCTTAGCTTTTGGGCTGTGCGACCATCAATAGTGCCTCTCTTAATAGCTTCTTCGAGAGAAACTCTTCCTTCGGCCTCTGGTTCAATAAGGCCACCAGTAAGATACTGCACCTCTAGAAAACGCTGACCAGCCTCATAATAGAGCCATCCTTTCTTAAGGGCTTGAGCTGCAGACATTTTAACTTTGGTTTTAGGGTCCTCAAAACCATTATAGGCTTTTTGCGCTAGGTTGATCCTGTCAACCATCATCTTATCAATTAGACCCTTGCTGGTTGCTTCTGCAACTGCAAATTTCTCTCCAGTTGTTGGGTCAATTATTCCACCAGTGCACGCTTGTGCTTCGAGTAGTCTTTGGCCTGTAATACTGTCAACTAGGTTCCGGTGCATGGCTTCAGTGATTGAAACTTTTTCTAGAGTGTCTGTGTCAAGAATTCCAGCCACCGGTCCAGTCTCTTCAATTGGATCATTCCATATGGTTACAGGTGTTTTGATGGAGGGAATGGGACTCATTGGATAGGATGATGTGGATCCAAAGGATGATGACCGGGAGCGAAAGCCACCCATGTTACCAGACAACAAGTCAGCAAATTCTGTGATGGCGAGGTTGCCAGAGCGATATTGCTCAAGTGAAGATTGATCAATCAGCCCTCTTGCC
The DNA here is from genome assembly GCA_028565875.1 of Hoplisoma paleatum. Taxonomy (NCBI): domain Eukaryota; kingdom Metazoa; phylum Chordata; class Actinopteri; order Siluriformes; family Callichthyidae; genus Hoplisoma; species Hoplisoma paleatum. Next base: position 2,551,251 of record JAOTRQ010000029.1, read on the forward strand.
AGAGCATCAGCAATGTCATACTGGCGACCGGACCTTCTGTCAATGATGATAGACTTTTCCTCACCATCAGAAGAGGAAATTGTTATTTCCTCCCATTCACACTCCTGCTCGGCAAGTTCAAGGTATGTTTGATGATCAATGAGCCCTTTGCGGTAAGCTTCATATACAGACATTTCTCGGCCTGAATCCGGATCGACAATAACAACTCTGCGTTTGCGAACAGAGGATTTGGATGATGTCTGTTTCTCTCTTTTCTTTTCTTTAAGTGGCAAAAGCAAAAGATTGGTCTCAGGGTCTCGGATACACCTGTCCTTTAGCTGTAGATAGGTTAGATTCTCCTCTGTATTTGGGTCAAAGAAGCCCTTAGTATCATCCGAAGGATCAGAAAGAATCTCATTCATCTCTTCATCAAAGTGGCCTCGGCTGTAAGCATCTTCAACGAGCAATCTGTGGCTCTCCTCTGGGTCAATGATTCCCCCAGTGGCAATCTGGGCTTCAAGGAGACGAATGCCATGATCCTTCAGAATGAGACTTTTCTTCATAGCCTGGAACAGAGAGATGGTTTTACCTGTGTAAGGATCTCTATAGCCAGTAACAGCCCTTTCGGCAGACAAGAGTTTGTCTTTAAATTCTGGCCCCACAATTCCCATTTTGACAGCCTCATTGACGGTTAGTTTTAAGTTCTTGATCGGGTCAATGATGTATCCTGTAGCTGCTTGAGCCTCCAGCAGTTCAAAAGCTGTTCCAGGCCTAATCATGTTCTTTTTCATTGCTTGATAAATGGAAAGACGGTCTTTTGTTGTCTCCACAAACACACCAGCAATACATCCTGTTCCTTCAAGGTACTCCTTAAGCTTAGAGTGCAGTTCCTCAATAGTTATCAAACCATCATTAAGCTCAGAAACAGTTTTTGAATCAATTATATGGGTGCGTAACAATTCTTCCAGTGAAATATCTTTTCTAAGACCCTTAATCATTGGTCTTTGCTCTGCTAAAGGTAGAAGATAAAATCCATCAGTTTCAAATCTGCATCTCTTGAGCAGTTGTGCATATGAGAGTTTTTCATCGGTTACAGGATCCACATATCCTTTAATTTCATCAGAGAGTTTTTCATAGGTTTCCTTGTTGATGTAGCCACGTTGTGTGGCAATATCTGCAGGCAGGTGGAAATTAAATTCTGGATCATTTATACCTCCCGTGGCTGCTTGAGCCTGAAGCAGTCTCATAGCATAGTCCTCTAACACAAGACCTTTTTTCATTGCTTGGAAGAGAGATATTATTTTGCCACTGTATGGATCCTTAAATCCAGTTACTGCTCTTTCTGCAGATAGAAGCTTATCATGAAGTTCTGGCCCTACCACCCCTTTACGAACAGCTTCATCAACTGTAAGCATCTCATTTTTTATGGGATCCATGATAAATCCAGTGGCTGCCTGTGCTTCCAAGAGGCAAATGGCATATTCAGGTTTTAATAGTCCTCTCTTCATTGCTTGGTAAATACTGATTTTAGTTTTGGGATTAATTGCAACACCAGCGACACTGCCAGTACCAAACAAATACCTTTTTACACTTTGTAATTCCATGACCTCCCGTATTGTAATTTTCTCTTGCTTTAGCTTGTTGTAAGTTTCGAGATCAATGATTCTGGCACTGTAGAGTTCGTCAATAGTCACTTGACGTCTGATTGTATTGCATGTTTTGATGTTCTCTCCTCTGATAATTTCTCTCTGCTCCATTATCTCAATGATTATAATTATCATTCGCTCTTTCGTGATTTTTCCTGAGCGATATTCCTCCAGTAATTTTGTCCTTTCTTCTTCTGGGAGTAGATTTGAGTTCATGACATCCCAAAGGGACATTGAGCCATGAGCAAGACCTTCAATTGGGAGGTCAACTGGAGTAGTGGATAAGTCACTCTGGGTTTGGTCTTCTGTATAAAGGTAAGTCTTTTCAACCACTGTTGGTAATTGTGGTTTAGACAGACGCAATAAATTTAAGCCTGTCTCTGGGTCTGTCATACATCTATCTTTCAATTGTTTATAAGACACACTGTCACCAGTTTCTGGGTCAAAAAAGGATTTGTTTATGTCTGAGGATTCAGCAATGCTAGTAGCCATTTCCTTGCTGAAATATCCTTGTTGGTGTGCCATGTCAATAGGGATCCGATGACCATTAACTGGATCGATAATTCCACCGGTAGAAATCTGTGCCTGCAAAAGAGGTACTGCATGTTCTTTTGGTATTAGTGCTTTTTGCATGGCTTGGAACAAGGAGATGATTTTACCAGTGAATGGGTCTTTGTAGCCAGTAACCGCTTTTTCAGCAGTGAGAAGTTTTTCATGAAGCTCAGGTCCCACAAGACCTGCTTTGACAGCATCATCAACGGTGAGACACTGATGTCTTACAGGATCCACTATGAAGCCTGTAGCAGCTTGGGCTTCAAGCAAAGCAATCCCTGTGTTTTGCGTCAAGAGTTTGTTTTTCATGGCTTGATAAATGCTCAGTTTCTCCTTTGTAGGTTCATGGTATATTCCAGCAACACTCTCAGAGCCTTGCAGATACTTATTAACGACAGGGTTTTTGCTGACTTCATTTGGAGTCTTCTTACCTTGCTGAAGTAAGTCATATGTTTCTTTGTCAATTATATTAGAATCAAACAAAGACTTAGCAGAGACAGGTTTCCGAAGTCCTTTAAAACTGTATTGCTCTTGTTTTTTGGAATCTTTCTCATCAACTATTGTAATTAAAATATGTATAATTTTCTCAATAGTCACTTTCCCAGATCTGTACTGCCTCAGCAAATCGAGTCGTTGCTCCTCAGTGAGATATTCAGAATTGATAATCTCCCAGATGGTAACTTTTCTTCCTTTGAACGGTCCACTTTGAACCTCTATTGTTGCCTGGTTCATAGCATCTTTGGTCTGTGTCTCAGTGAACTTCTGTTCTTCTTTAGCTTTGATTGCTTGTTCAGACAGAGGTAGAAGCAGAAGTCCAGTCTTTTTGTCAGTAATACATCTCTTTTGAAGCTGTACATATGTGACAAACTCCTGTGTGTTTGGGTCGTAGAAGCCCTTGATGTCATCTGTTGGGTTACTCAAAACCTTAATTGTTTCATCATTTAGGTATCCTCGCTTACAGGCAATGTCTTGTGGAACGTGATGGCTTTTCACAGGGTCGATGATACCTCCTGTGGCCAACTGTGCATCAAGAAATCTGATTCCCTGGTCTTTGTTAATCAGGTCCTTTTTCATAGCCTCAAATAAAGAAACATCTTTTCCAGTGTAAGGATCTCGGTACCCTGTTATAGCTCTCTCTGCAGATAACAGTTTTTCATGCAGCTCAGGACCAACAAGACCTGCCTTTACGGCTCCATCTACTGTAAGCTTCTGGTTTTTGACAGGGTCGATTAAATATCCAGTAGCAGCTTGAGCTTCTAACATACATAAAGCAGGCTCTGGTCTCATCATCTCTGTTTTCATTGCCTGGTAGAAGGACATTGTTTCTTTGCTTGAGTCAATGACTACACCTGCAATGCAGTTTATGCCTTTTAGTGCTTTATGCACCGGCTCCATTTCAGACACCTCTTTGACCGTTGTATTTCCTTTGTGTAACTTGTTATAGAGGTCTTTGTCAATAACCTTAGATTCAAGTAGCTCTGCTGCTGGAACAGGTGCTCTAATGCCATCAAATTGAAGCTCATTCTTTTTCTCTTTTTCCTCAGCAACACTGATTATAATCTTGATAATCTTTTCTACTGTAATCTTGCCTGTTTTGTATTGGCGAATTAGATCTTTTCTTTGGTCTTCTGTGAAGTACTCAGAATTGATTATTTCCCAGATTGTAATTGTCTTTCCATTAAATCTTCCAAATGGCACAGATACAGTTGTCTTATTGAATATATCTTGGGTTTCTTCATCAGTGAATGTTTTAACATTCAAAGCAGCCTTCTCTGAAATTGGTAGTAAAAGACATCCTGTTTCTGGATCGCTAACACATCTTTTCATTAACTGTAGGTAGCTGAGATTTTCTTGGGTATTTGGATCAAAAAATCCCTTTGTGTCATCTGAGGGGTCTTCAAGAACTTTCTTAATCTCGGCATCAAAGAGACCCTGCTTATAAGCTGTTTCAGTAGTTAGACGGTGGCTGTGGACTGGGTCAATGATTCCTCCAGTTGCAATCTGAGCTTCGAGTAGTCTTATGGCATGATCTTTAACAATCAGACCTTTCTTCATGGCTTCAAAGAGGGAAATCTTTGCCTCAGTGTAGGGGTCCTTGTAACCAGTAACAGCCCTCTCAGCAGATAACATTTTGTTATGAAGTTCAGGCCCAATGAGACCGTCCTTTACTGCCTCATTGACAGTCAGCTTCTTGTTATTAATAGGGTCAACAATGTATCCAGAGGCTGCCTGTGCTTCAAGTAATATTAAACCAGTGCCACTTGCAATCTTCTTCTCTTTTATGGCTTGATAGATGGGCATTTTACGGTTGGGATGAACAAGCAAGCCACCAATGCAGTTGTCCCCCTTTAAAAATGTTTTGAGCTTTTCTGTCTGACTAAGTTCATGCACTGTGATCTTTCCTTTGGTTAATTTGTCGTAATCAATTTTGCTCAAGAGGCCTACATCTAACAGATGCCTTGCAGGAACCTTTTCACGTATGCCATCAAAAAGTAAGGCAGAGTCTCCATTTCTGCTGTCAACTTCAACATTTTGGCCATTGAGACCAACAGTTTGACTCACAATTTCTTGAGTGCGTGATATCTGTTGTTGTTCAAGTTGCTCAAGCTTTTCACGCAGTTTCTTGTTTTCATCAGCAAGATGTTTCTCGTGCTCAAATTTCTTCTTTTCAAGCTCTTGCATATCTTTTAGTCTCTTTTGCATTTCTTCTTCAGCTTCTTGTTGTTTCTTAAGAGCAGCATTCATTGTGGACTGAAGTTTCTTTTTCTCTTCCTCCATCTGTTTTTGTTGACGCGCTTGTTCATCCTTTAAGGCTCTGGATTTTTTCACTTCGTCTTCAAACTGGCTTTCCAGCTTCTTTTTCTCATCTTCAATTTGTTTTTCTTTCTTCAAAAGCATTTCTTTCTCTAAAGTAAATGTTTGATGAAGGATTGTTTTCTCCTGTTCAATTTGTTCCTGCTTAGCATTAACCATCTAGAAATGAAGAAAAAGATCACAATTATTTCAAATGCAAGTTAAATTCAATGTAAAATATTTCCTGAAACATTTAAATAAAATTTAAATTTTATCTAAATAAGAATAACCATTAACACGTATACAATTTAGATTTAGGAATGTTAGTTAGGGTATGGATTAATGACATAAGCTGCATATTTGTACCATGTTTTATGAAATACCTCTTTAGACTTTTTCTGCAAATCTTCAGCCTCTTTTTTCAATTTGTCTTTTTCTCTTTCAAGTTCAGCAATCGCTTTGCGTAGATCGCCTGCCTCTTTGTCACTGCTTAATCGCTGCACTTCCAGCTTTTCAACAATAGTCATTTTTTCGGTTGTGGCAAGATTAGTCTCATGAAGACGGGCACTGATTTCATTAGCCTGCTTTTTAAATTTCTTTGCTTCTTCCTCAGCTCTTGTATGGGCATCGCTGAGCTGAGACACCTGAAGTTTAAGTTTCTCTGCTTCTGCAGCTATCTCTAATTGTCTTCTGCGTTCAGCTTCTAATGATTTTTGGAAGCCCTCTGTTTCTGCTTCAAGTCGTTGCTGCATTAGCTGTTTGTCTTCTAGCAGCTTTTGTGCCTGCTCTTGAGCAAGGTCCTTTTGTCTCTGTAGCATCTCTGCCTCAGCTCTCAATTTGGATGCTTCCTGAATAGCTTGCATCTTTTCCTTGAGCATTTTTTCAGCAAGTGCTCTTTGTTGAGCAAGGTCAGACTCTGCTACTTGTCTCATGCGTGCTGCCTCCTGAGCCTCTACACTGAGTCTAGCGGCTTCCTCTGCTAATTTTTTCATGTTTTCAGCCTCCTCGGCCAAAAACTTTTGAGTGTTATCTTTGTCCTTTTGCATAAGACGCTGATTTTCTTCTTCAATTTTATACTTGAGTTTAATTAGCTCCTCCATTTGAATCTTAACCTTGAATAGCTCATCTTCCACTTGGCCCTTCTGTTTAACAGCTTCACTGACCTCATCCTTAAGACGATGAAGCTCGTCATCCAAAAGGGATTTTTGTTTGTCAGTTTCATCCAGCTGAAGTTTTACCTTTGTAAGCTCTTGCTCAACTTGAGACTTCTGCTTCAGAGTCTGTTCTACTAATGATTTGTGTTTTGCCATTTCTGCATCAGCTTGTTGCTTTTGTTTCAAAGCAGCAGCCTCAGCTTGAGCACGTTTGGTTGCTTCTATCTCAGCGTCTTTTCTTAGTTTCTCTGCGTCTTCCTGGGCCTTTGCCTGACGTACCGCTTCAACTTCAGCAGCCTGGCGCTGATGTTCAGCTTCCTCTGCTTGTTGACGAAGAAGGGCAGCTTCTTTTTCAGCCTTTTCTTTGGCCTTATTTGCTTCTTCTGCAAGTTTTTTTGCTTTTTCAAACTCTTCTTTAAGTTTCAGTTGTACCAAACTGTCTTCCTTCTGTTGCACAAGGACATTTTGGACTTGATATTCAGCAGCAGAACATCTCTGAGCTGCTTCTTGTGCAGCAAAAATCTGTCTCTCTGCTTCTTTATCCGCATCCTCCTTTTGTTTTTTGGCTTCTTCTGCTTTCCTTTTAAGACGCTCTACCTCTTCCTGGGCAGCCTGCCGTTGTCGAGCGGCTTCCTGCTCTGCAGCAGCAATCTTTTTGACCATCTCTTCAGCCTCTCTCCTCCTGTTCTCTTCTTCCAAAGCTAGTTTACGGAATTTTTCAACTTCCTCTTCAGCTTGTTGTCTACTTTTCTGAGTTTCATCTGCAATATTTTTTAGCTTATTTAATTCAAGCTCCAAATCAAGTTTGCCAGATGATGCTTTTTCAAAATTGAGTTTTAAAATGCGGATTTCTTCTTCAACAATTCTCCTTTGTTTAAGAGTTTCATCCACAATTGTTTTCTGTCTTTCTAATTCCATATCAGAAGATTTTTTAAGCAGGTTGATTTTCTCTTCAATGTCTTGCTTGTGTTGAGTAGCCTGATCTTCAAGAGCCTTCCTTTGATATCCCTCATCTTCTGCTTGCCTCCGAAGACGCTCATTTTCTGCCTCTTTTTCTTTAAGCGCTATTTCTGCTTCTGTTTTTAGGCTAGTGGCCTCATTGATTGCAGCAAGTTTTTCTTTTAATATTCTTTCAGCTTCTGCTCTTTGTCTGGCAGCTTCTTCCTCCGCTACTTGTCGTTGTCTTTTGGCTTCTTCAGCAATGGCACGAAGCTTGCCTGCCTCCTCTGCAAGATCCCTCATTTTAGCAGCTTCAGCTTCAATAAGCTGCTTACTTTTTTCAGTGTTAGACATGCTTTCCTTCTCAGCCCTGGATTTGAGCTGTATAAGTATGTCCATTTCACTTCGGACTTTGGCTAGTTCATCTTCAAGTTGTTTCCGCTGTTGCACAGCAGCATTTACCTCATTCTTCAAGCGGTAAAGCTCATCCTCAAGGAGAGACCTCTGCTGTTCTGCATGCTCAAAGTCAGCCCGCAAACGGATGAGCTCCTGCTCTGCTGAGAGCTTCTGCTGAGCTGTAAATTCAGCTAGTTTCCTCTGCCTTTCTAATTCCTGCTCTGCCATATCCTTTTGCTTCAGTGCAGACTCTTCAGCTTTAGTCCGTTTCTTGGTCTCCCGTTCAGCCTCCTCTTTCTGTTTTTCTGCCTCTTCCTGGGCAAGAGTCTTTTTGTGAGCTTCTTCCTCAGCCTGAAGCCTTAAGCGAAGAGCCTCGTTGGCTTTTTGCCTCCATTTTTCAAGTTCCTTTTCAGCCTCTTCTCTTGCTTTGTCTGCTTCAACCTGCTGCTTTTTCAGGTGCTCTGCTTCCTCTTGCAGTTGGATGACAGCTCCATGCTTCTCTTTAAGTGATTCTTCCAGTTTTGAGGTCTTGTCAACAAAGGACATGCGCTTACTTTCAAGCTCAATGGTAGCACTTTTCTGCGCAGCTTCATGGGCAAGTTTGATCTGTCTGTCTTTTTCAACCTCGGCCTGCTTCATTCGCCTGTCTGCTTCTTCTGCTTGATTTTTAAATTGTTCAAGGTCCTCCAAGGCCTTCTGTTTTTGTTTAGCAGCTTCTCTTTCAGCTTCAAACTTAAATTTTAGCTCCTCCTCTGCTTTGCGCTTCTTCTGAGATTCTTCATTCACCTGTTTGCGGAGCTTTTCAGCCTCTTCCTGGGCGGCTTTACGGAGTCTCTCAGCCTCAGCTGCATTATCCCTGAGCTGCTTCAGCTCCATCTCTGCAGTAGATTTCTGTTTTAATGTTGTTTCCAATTGCAGTCTGATGACATGGATCTCTTCTTCTATTTTGACTCTACTCTGAAGAGCCTCTTCTACCTGTTGGCTCTTAGAATTGATTTGCTGCTCTGAAAGGGTTTTAAGTTCATTCAGTTCTTGTTGAATATTACTTTTTTGCTTTTTGGCATCTACAGCAACAAACTCTCTTTTGCTAACTTCTTCTTGCATCATGAGTCTGAGCTCTTGTGCCTCTTTCTCTGCTTTGGCAATTGCTTTCGCATGGGCCTCAGCTAGCTGCTTCTGTTTCTCTAACTCGGCTTGCATTTCAGCCATTTTTTTCCTTTCTTCCTCTTTAAGTTTCTCAGCAGCTTTCTGTATTAGTGAAAGCAAATGGTAAAGAAGATTATGACAATGAGCAAGCATGACAAGGATGTTACGGTTAAAGTCGTTTTTAGTTTACAGAAAGAAATACACACATTACAAATGTTAGGATGATTTTTGTAAAACAAAATGCAATGATTAGGTATAGCAATGTGATTCAGTTAATGTATGAATTAATATATGGAGACCCAAGACAGTTTGTTCACAATCTCACATAACTCATGCTGATAAGCCATTAGCTCCATTCAAAGACTGTGATTTGGTATTTAAATGTCAATATGTATTGTAAATCTGAAAAAAGCAATATTTTGTAGATGTGTCATTTTAGGATACTTTAGGATAAAGAACACACAGTACTAACTTTATAGCTGTGTTTAAGCAATGACTTCAGCATTTACTTTTCGACCAGTGCATTATTCTGTTGTGAAAAGCTGAATATGACTGGGCTGCAAACTGCCCAAGCCAATACTAGATTATTTTGTTCGACCAATGTTTTACTAATTTTTTATAGTAAATAATACATTCTACACCATTACCAGCATTAACTACTGACACAAGTCATGCTTTTTTATATTGAAATCTGACTTTCACAAGGCCAAAATCAAAAACTGTAACTGCTACAAACTACAAGTACAGCACACTGTGGTCCATATCCTGAAGTGTTAGAATGGTCTTTGTATAAAGATAGCAAAATTAATAAAGCCACTTGATAAAGGTAAAATGTTCGGAAAAAAACAGGTATAAGGAATGAAAGATGTTTTATTTTAAATATACATTTATTAAATGTATATTTCTGACGAATTAAACTGGATAAAAGCCAGGTTTTCTTACTGCAAAATAAATGAATGCAGGAATGCAAAACAGCCAAAGAAATAAGAAAGGTAAACTAAGGTGTCTAATTCTTTTTTTATTTTAAATTATTAGTAAGAGTATTGCCTAATTAAATACTTTTCATTAGACACCAACATATTCAGAAAAGAATTAGACAATTAAAGGAAAAGTGAAGCACAAAACACACAAGCAAAGTGAAAGTTTTACCTCTTTAATGCCCAAACAAGATAAGCAATCATCATGACAAAGCACTGGCAAGCAGTTAGGAAAAGCAAAGAAATAAAAAGGTTGAGGTTAGAAAAACAGGGGAAAGAAACTTGTTATTCAGTAAAGTTTATGAAACCAAAGCACACAAACCGTGCCATTACATTAACTGAGACACAGCATGGTGTGTATAAAAGTGTGAAGAAAATAAAGTAAAAAAAAAGAATATTGTGTCGAAAGAGGAAAAGAAATGGGTATTTCACAATATTAAGTTTGGATAGACGATAGACGAAGATGTTCACTGAATGTAAAAAGTAAAAAGATATTCTATATGCGGCCATGAAAAAAAAATGTCCACTTTAAAATTTCTGTTTCAATATACTGGTATGTATTTGACCAAAATATGCAATGATAGCAGTAAAATATTTTAATCAAACACAAATTGTAAATATTAAAAAATGAAATTTTAAAGAGAGCTCATTTTTTTATTTCTATTGTTATTATAATGGCATGACATTTAATGTATGTATTAATGACACATAATGTGTATGTGCTTGTTGTTCTAATATAACCTTTATATAACCAATATAACTGTCCAGTCTTCCATACATTAAGTTTGTACATTTATGCCATTCTGCTGGTAAGTAGTTTGGATTAGTATGTTGGTTTTGATTAGTAGAGTTCAAACCCTCGAAAATCTCACGCACCTCCTCATCCTGTAGGCGACTTTGCGTGTCTGTGATGAACTTGATGTACTGGCTGGTTAAGGTCATCAGCTCACTGTATCGAGTTCTCAGAGTAACATACTATTGGGGAGGAAGCAAATATTAAATGAAAGTTTCAAAGGCATTCATTAATCAAAATGAATTGTGATGGAATCAAATTTGGAATCAAAACTAAGAGTGACTTCGTATTTCTGTCCACAATAACAGATTTAAATAAATTTTATTTTCCAAGGGAACAAAGTCATGCACCATATGCATTTCAGATCGTTTAAATTATTTGTACTATTTATTTGACTAACTTCCTGAATGATGTTATCAGAGGCAGAATCCATCTTGGTCTTCTTTACTGGTGAGGTTAGGGGTTCCACCTGTGCCTTGTAAGCAACCAGCTGCAGTTCATAGTCCTTCAAAAAGATTTTATATGAAGTATCTGGTAATATTTAAAAAACAACATATGAGTACAGTCAACATATGTGCATTTATCAAGCTTACCTTAATGGTGTCAATGTAAGAAGTGGCATATTTCTGACATTCCTCGACTTTGTTTTTGTTTGTTTCAATCTCTTCTAAAAGTCTCTGTAAAACAAATACCACATCAAAATGTTTTCTGCAAAGTGATACTAAATGACCACACTACATAACCAAATGAGACTAGATTAGAAAGTGGTGTTATTTATTACCTTCTCCTGAGCCAGTTGTTCTTTTAGTGTCTTGCTATCAATAATGGGCACAGCCTGGATCTTCTCTTGCCTCTGTCGAGCATCTGCGATCCAGCGGATAAGCCAGTCGTAGCTCTCACGGTAATATCCAAGCTGCCTGCCCAGCTGCTCCAGTTCACGTTGACGAAGGTCAATCTGAGTAAAAATCGCATGCCAGCGCTCCTGGAGGTTGGAAACAAGCTGCTTGTAGTGGTCCAACTCGACGTCCCTCTCTCTATGTACTTGGACCATGCGCTCGCTCACAGAAGTGGCCTTGGCTAATTCTTTTTCAAGGGCATCAAAGATGGGCTTTTGGCCCTCAGCTTCACTTCGCATTTTCTATAATGATGAAGAGTAGCGATTAACATAAACTAAAAAATGAGAATATTATTGTGTATTATTAATTATAGGTTTTTGATCACTCAAGTTTTAGGTAACCTTAAGCTCTGTCCGGTGGGTTTCTACTTCCTTGATGTCTGTCGGGACGGTGTAAACAGTGCGAAGGCGATCTTCATACTTCTTCAGAGTGTCTTCAGCATCTTGAGTATTGCGAATCACTAGTTCAATTGTCTTAAGCCTAGAGCAACAAGAATATTAATAAGAGACTGAAGTACAGATTTAAAACAATACCATCTACCAGTTACCCGAAAATGTTATTTGGCTATTGCTAAAGCTCTGTAAAGCTCACAAATGGAGAACACATGTTATCATACTTTCTATGTGAGACGACACCAAATTATTTAATTTGACAGGAATCTTGTGTAACTACTGTGTATCCGCCATGAATGTAACTAAAGTGTTAAACAAAATGTTAAAGCAAACAACGTTAATGAATAAAATAGATTCTTACTTCTCAAGGTAAACTGAAGACAGGCAGTGTGTATTGTTCATCTTGTGAATGGTAACCTCAAGCTCAGACCGCAAGACTGGAGTGCTGGACTGCTCGGGAGAGGCAATCACCTCTTCTGCTCTCTGAGCCACCTTATCCAGGTTCTTCTTAATGCCGTCAAGTTCGACATGCACCTTCTGCAAAGGTACGATGAAAAAATACCAATTCTTACTATTTTGTCATCGTGCTAAAAGCAAGAATGAGTATCTACATAATCAAAATAAATAAAGCCCTTACTCTCTGGTCAGTGGCTTTTTGAAGGCAATCCTTGAGTGGGTCTTTTTCCACTGGCAGACGAATGCGGGCAACAGTTCGTGCTTCACAATCCTCAATCTGTAAGCGCAGATCTTTGATCTGTGTAATGTAGGTTTTACACACTGACTCATCCTGCTCACCTGTAAAAAGTAACATCATTTACTTAACTATAAACAATTCTTATATTACACTTATGCGCATGCTTATGTAAATATATATCAAATGAGAGATGTTCAGCAAAACATGCACGGGTGACTTCAGAAAAACTCAGTAAGCTTTCAAAATTAATTAATAACTGAAAAATTATACAGATCTGCAGATCTGGAGAAGTGTGATTTGCATCGAGTAATGACATGGTGATAATGTTTTATCTTGCCATTGAGGTGCCAGTTTATTAAAATTTATTAAAAGTAAGTTTAAATGCATGTGGACAACATATGAGTATCTAAATACGTGAGCAAGGAACCATAGGTACCTAAAGGCAGGTCATAAAAATATGGCAGATTGGCCTGGTAGACTGTTATTTCTTGTAGAAATGTTTATATCTTGTTATAAGTAGTTTTTACACTGAGCAATTCAAGTCTAAAAAAGTAAAATAATGTGGTTTATCTAGAAGTTATGATATGTGAAGCAGCACACACTGTCAGTATAAAAGCACATCCGTGAGTGAATAATGAGTTTCTAAATAATATAAAGATTTGACATGCGCTCACTATGATCCAACGCTAAGCAAAATAAATTCCAAGCTTTCCTTATTTTTGCATTTTTAAGCCATTTACAAAAAGAATGATTAGTTCTTACAAAAATAACCTACAGTTAACTCACCCTTTAGTCTAAAAATTAGTCCTGTAAAGTGAATTATACAGTTACCAAATGATTTATACTAATGTTACTGTCAGTGTTATACGTGTCCTTCTAAACAATTAGTAACAATGTGCTTAACAACTAAAAATTACCTTTCTCCATAGCTTGGAGCAGGTCCGCATAGTACTGTGTTGTCATTTTGAATTCTTTCTCAGTCTGCATGCGTTCATCTGGACCAAAGAGTTGAGACTTTTGAGTGTCTCGCAGGAAATCCTGGTAGTGAAGCTCCAGATTCCGCAAAATCAGTCTGTACTCATCCGTCTTCATGGTCTTTAGCTAAAAAAAGTTTTATAAAGACATTTATTCATATATTATCTGTTTAACTAATGCTTTATCAAATTCAGTTATGGTTGTGATGGGCACAATTCACAATGTGTATGAACATGGAAGAAAACACTCTGGATGGGTCTCCACACACACACGCACGCACGCACGCACGCACGCACGCACGCACGCACACACGCACACACGCACACACACACACACACACACACAC
>JAOTRQ010000029.1:2565028-2586594 GCA_028565875.1 Hoplisoma paleatum
ACACACACACACACACACACACACACACACACACACACACACACACACACACACACACACACTCACACACTCACACACACACTCACACACACACACACACACACACACACACACACTCACACACTCACACACACACTCACACACTCACACACTCACACACTCACACACAGTGGGAGCTCCCCAGGCAAGCCCACACCAAAAAGAGCAAAACAACCAGTGCTGAGCAAAACAACAAGTGGATTTTGTGAAATATTTAATCTCAAAATGTAAGTTTGTGTTGTTATTTATTAAAATAGGAAAGGATGCATACATGATTAAATGTTTGGCTTAATAAATGCCATAAATTACAAAACTGTAAAAGACCCTAAAATGAAGGATGCTACTTCAGTGTTGGTCTGTCATTATTGAGAATAAAAATGGATACGCCACACACAGAGTTAATACCACACTATATAGCCACACTATATGTTAATTAAAACTAATGCATAATCAACGTATACATTTGTGGAAAAATATGTGAGAACTTACCATGGTAATATTCCAGGAACGGATAAGCTGGATATCCCTCATTAGGTACTGCCAAGACAGCAGGCTTTTCATATCACCATACAGTCTCTGCCAGAGCAATGTCATCTGCTGAAGACTGCCATCCATACTAAAAACAGAGTATTCAAAGTACACATATCAGGTATTTTGTTGCTGAGGTGACTACACACATGAGGGCACTAATCATTGAGCTTAGGAGTTTCTGCCACACCTACCTCTCATATGCTAAATTGTACATTTGCATAATGTAAAATAAGAATCTCTGACCCTTTTCTATTGTACTGTTACTATTACAATTTGTGCATAAACATTCCAGTTGCCTGCACACAGCTCTGAACTAAAAGCCACAGAACACCTAGAGATTACCCAGGTAACACAAAGGACCTTCAAGATGTTCTTATTGTCCATTAATGCATGATATTTTATCTAAACAAGCAACAATGAGCATCAATAGTAACTCATATAGACAAACTGTTCAAAAGACTGGATATGGTTAATGATGTAGAAAGAGTAGAGCAATATGTTGAGATGTAGAAAGAGGTTTGTAGAGATTTAAAGAGGGATATACATTTTATAAGTATAATCTAAAAGCTAAATGCACACTACTTGAAAATCAGTACTATGTGAGATCAGTGCTCATCAAGATCAACAAACCATCACCTTATGGGTATCCCTCATTTAGGTGTGCAAGATACAATGTATACAGCTGTTTTGTGTGGCTGAGACATCTAGATTTTAGAATGATTATGATTCTAAATTCTAAAGTAAATCTAAAGTGACTAACACTTACTTAGACACACTCTCTACAGCATCTTTGTTCACTGGTGGCACAATGAAGCACACAGATGGTACACTGGCCTCACTGCCTGACTGGTTCAGGACCTTCCACTTTTGTGGCTGTGAGTTGTTAAGGAGCGCACATTCATCCCCCTTATGCACGGTTATCTACACAGAAATAAAAACAAATAATTACACAAATTGTTTGGAGTTAAATATTTGGAATGTAAATGGAGTAAATGGAGATTGAGTTTACTAACCTCCATTTGTTTGAAGTCACACACTGCCTGAATGGGCAGTTTGCCTTTGATGGGGGTCGTGGGATTGCGAGGTTTAAGCTGGATGATGCTCTTGGCTCTCTTGTTCAGGCCAGTCACATAAGTCTTCAGCTCATTTAGTTGTTCATTCTCATCCTGACAGAAATGACAAAGTGTTAGAAAGGCTATGCATCCCAAATAAAACTCTGAAATGAACACAATAATGTCAAGAATTCATGCATTAAAAACCAACCATAGCATCTTGCAACAGGTCTTCTAGACGGGTTGCTGTGGTAGAACGATCACATGTGTACTTTTTCTTCATGGTATCCTGCATCTTCTTTATTCTTTCATCTGTGTCTTTGACGTCAGCAAAGAACTGTGCGAGTCAGAGGAGTAAGATAAATAATCAAATTGACATATTTAATAACCGTTTAATGTTCAAAGCTTGATAGTAAATTGGTTTAAGCCCAGCTGGTCTTGGCTCATAATTTTAATTCATTTTGAATCAATGCTAAAGTGTTTAACATTTAAGGAAGAAGTATTTTGTCCTAGTTACGGAACTTTAATACTATGATAATAGTCATACTACTTCCTACCAGTATAAAGACATTTAAATGTTCTACTTTAAATAAACTTTGGATAGAATTTTTAATCCACACGAACTGAAAAGAGGACTGACCTGATAGTATGCAGTGTTCTCCTTGAGATGAGCCTCAATACAACAGCAAAGCTGAAGGATCCAACTCCACTGGGTTTGCAGAGCTGCAGTAAAAGCCTGAAATAAAAAAACCCCATAACAATATAATATACACATTCACACTTACATATGTACTGACTTGCACACATGTCAGTTGCAAAATAATATCATCAATCAAATACCTCTACAGTTTTTTTGCCTGGATGGCCTTCGTTAATGAGTCTGTCCCCAGTGACCTGGATGTCAGAAATCTTCTTCTCCCTAAGGTCCAGCTCCCGCATCAGTCCCTAAAATAGCAACATAAATATCAAATCTATACATTCTTATGTTTCTTTAATGTCTAACTTACATTTTAAATATTTAGTTTATAATATTTAGTGAATTTGTAGTTGTACTGAGTAATGTACTCCCTTACTGAGTAGTTCTCTTTCTTTGCAGTCATGTTGGTGTTACGTTCGCTCCAGTCATAGGTGACTTCCTCCTCTTCCTTATCATTCAGCCACATTAGCTCTTTAGTGGCAGCAATAACAAAAGCATGGAGCTGCTCTAGGTGCCTCAAGCGAGATTTAGATGAATTCTGAAAAGGAAAAGTAATGGTTTACTGATGATCTATAGATTATTGTACATTTATTAAATGACAGCAGATTGTAAAAACAGTGTAAGCTGTGTTTACCAGGAGCTTAGCGTACTGAAGATCCAGTTTGCCGAGATATTCTCTATAAGTGTTCTTACTTACAGGAGAGAGCTGATTCTAAAAAAGACATATTTGGCGTAAATAGAAAGACTTGCAAGATAAACCATCCAGTTCCAAAACCATTGAAAATTTGGGCAATAACAAAATATTTTGTATTCTAGAGATCACAGGGTTATACTGTGCATAGTTGTGTTGTTTTGTGACTGCATTTAATTCATCTCATATCTATACTGCAATATCCAAGATATGAACATAAATGGTAGATAACTTTACTATAAATACAACAATAAATATTTATCAATATTCAACAAATTGTCAAAAAATATAATTCAATATAAGAAATAAAATTTTACCTCATCAGCTCGAGCTCGGTCAATCTTTGATTTAAAATCTTCCACTGTCTGGTGAAGGCCTCTGTGGCTGCCCAAATTAGACTCTACTGTGGGTAGGTCTGAGCCCCACTCTGCAGTTTCAATTCTGCGCTGGTTCTCCTCCACCCACGCCAGAAGGTCCTGTGCATAGCGCAGTGTCACATCGTCCAGCTCAGGCCGCACACGTGGACTCTGTGCTTGACTTTGAGAAACTTGAGCAGCCACAAGTCCAGACTTCAGTCTCAGATTATAGTCACTGCGCAGGTTCACCAGACGGTCATGAAGACGATAAACCCTGAGTACAAACATTTTATAAGTACCTGATACTAAAAGAATGCAAGCTATTATTTCTGGTAATTATTACATATGCACTGTGATAAGGAAACTATATTTTCAAAAAATATTTATAAAACTCAGATACAAAAGTCTACACTTAGAAATTTGAACTAATAAGCAGTACCAAGAACCAAGGGCATCATCAGGGGTCATATATGGGTATAAAAATATTCCATACCTGCGGTACACCTGTTCAGCTTGTATATGGTGACCGTCCTTAAGAACTTGCACATCATTGAAGAGAAGACGAATCAATTCTTCACCTTTGTTCAAGCCTCTGTCCAATTCGGCAGTGTGCTGGGCTTGCTTGCCTGAATTTAGAAGTCTGATATCCTAAAGTTGGATTAAAAACAGTAGAATTAATACATTGTTAATTACTCATTGACTGATACATCATCATCCTGATAGCCCTGGAATCTGTCAAGTTGCTATGAGACCATGTACATGTAAAAAGCAATATTTAAATACCATTAACTTGAATTGAACCAGTGTATGGTTTGTTTTGGAGTTTTAAATGAATTACAACAAAATGTAAAAAAATTGTTGACCTAGTGGGAATAGCTTTGGACTATCGATTAAACTCAGACCCTAAAATCTCAAACAAGCTCAGATATAAAAGAAAAAAAAGTACTCAAATCCTGAGCTGTATCCAACATGTTCGGAAAATAGATTATTTGTCTGCCAATTTGATTACTGGTTGCTTAGGTGACTATTTAAACAAAGGGCATTGTTTATTTCAGGAACCAATGTAACGAAGAACTTCAATGCAATGCATAAAATGGTATTAGGTTCAGTGTGTAAGCAATTTAACACTGAATAGACATTTTTACACATTTTTACATTTCAACACTTTCCTACACTAAGAATTGAGTGAAATTATTANNNNATATAGTTTCTGACACTTTTGAATAGTTAAACATCATCACAGTCCATTAGAAGCATGAATAGGAAGTAATGGCTTAGTATTTAAGGTACCAAGCAAGAGTGCCTTATCTCATAATTCCCCACTGTTGGGCCCCTGATCAAGGCCCCTTCAAGTTACTTGTAATAAGTAACAAAGTTGCTGCTAAATGCTGAGAATGTAAACAAAACAAGCATAACATAAAAGCTTGATTATAAACCTCCTAACAAAAAATCATCAGAGATACAAATACTTGTTCATTCATTTTGCTTTTGTTCATTTATTCATTTTGTTTTAAAGCTATAAAATCAAGTGTGCATGAATAAAGTCGTCCATGAAGTCAAAGAATCAAAAACAATATAGGAAACTATTACACACTGCACATACTGCTAAACCAAATAAGTATGAAAAACCTGTGTTTAATAGTCATAGCCCACACCTGTAAGAGGTGCTTTCGTCTGTTATCAGACTAAATAGGGATCTGTTCAGAAACTCCACTAGCCATAACAATAAACAACTCTGTTAAACAGATCAATGTGATTGCTTTGAAGCTGAACTTTCATGTCCGTTTGATTGTTTTAAAACAATGTGTTATGTCTAGTTGTCTGGGATTGTTTTAACGTTCTTTAAAATGACAAAATGTTTAACATAACATTTATGTTATGTTCCAGTTATTTCTCACAACTGTTATTTTGAATAACCTACCGACTGCAGGAGAGTCTCTAGCTGGTTTAGCTGCTCCTCACATACGCCCGACTCCACCTGCACTTTAGTGACGATCCTCTGCAGCCGCTCCAACCTGTTTCATACAGAGCCACTCTCAATACAACTTGTTTAAATAGTTTTTATAATGATCAAAGTTAAATGATCTTATACAATGTAAGTCAAACTGAGAGAATAAACATAAAATAAAGATAATTTCTAGATACTACCTCCCTGGATGAAGCAAATATTCTGTGCCATATGGGTCTGTCACAAATGCCATATCGGTATCCAAAAGCTTACAAGTTTTTTAAAATTTGTTTAAAACATAAGCTTCCCTCAGAGTCTTGACTTGTTGTCACGCTCTGCAAACCAGAACTACACATTTGACTGAGCTATGTGTCTGTATTGCTTGGTCAGACATTCTGTTTCATGAATTACGCCACATATTACATTACCTACTTATTCAGGAGCTAAAATCCTGCCTCGTGACCACGCTCAGCCAAACCCACCAAGACCTATTCATTACCATTCTTTAGCCCTCCATAAGAGAGACAAGACTGTACACTGGATATTTTAAACATAACAAAAATATATAGTTATCTCGATTTTCAGTTAGTCGGCTTTTAACAAATGGTTTTATTATAGTTATTTATGTGAAATAGAAACAATTTGTTTTCCTTACAAGCTGGTCATTTACAACTCCTAATTGTGTATCTAGTGCTCTTGTGAAGCCTCAAAAGTGATCAAGAATTGCCATTCACTATATGCTTATATGTGTCCAATCTGTAGCTGTTTCTTAAAACGTGCCAATGTTTGGTTCCCATGAAGAAACATATTGGGTCTGGAGAGGCATGCTAGTCCCTTTTCAACCACCGAGACAAAATTATTCATGTGCCCTGATCTGTCACAGAGCCCAACCACCCATCATTTAAAAACACCAACTGTGTTTGAATGGATGCCCAAGCAGATTTGTGATCATTTGACAAATTTTTAACGCTATTTAGAAAACGTTGTGAGTCGGTGTTAACAGCCTCCAAACTGAATGTTTTACAGCCAATAGCATGTATTTCAATATATTCAAGAAAATAAATATTGAAATTAATTGAATATTGAAATAAGGGCATATTAAGATAGAGAAGTTTTTGATTATATTTCATGATATCACTCACCTCTCAAATTCAGTTCTAAGTAGCCTCTCTCTTTCTAGGATGGCGACATGAAGTCGTCCCCATTCTTTTTCAACGTCTAGGGGATGGTAACCAGGTGGTACTTTGATCTGACCGGCGTGAACTGCGCTCTGTTCGGAACACACATTAAGACAGTTATATTAATTTCAACTAAAAGAAAGCATTCAAAAGCCCATGAGACCAAAAATATATGAAAATCTTCATCTTGGATTCACTTGAAAAGGTGACACAAACCTCAAAGGATTGGAAAATGATTTTGGAGTGGTTCTTGTCTGACTCCTTGGCTGGAAGTTCAGTCTCTTTGAATCTCAAAAACTGACGCCAAAGGATCTGGAAATCAGATGAAAAATGATTTAATTTAATAATAGCATTCAGGCAGCCAAATATACTATTAGTGGTTTTTAATTTAAATAGTGAGATATTTTTTACAACAATGCAAAAAAGTATTATGCTTAACAAAGTGAACAAAAATGTCTGCTAATGATACAAAAAAAAATTCACACTATAGTTCAAATGATCCTTACATCTCTTACATCATACAAATTTTATACAATATTCTATTTAAATGTTGAGGCCTTTCTGTAATTGGGACTGATATTAAAATGTACATACAATATATTTTAATTGTGGTTAAATTAATGAAATACGTTCTTAATTAATTGGAATTTAAAACCCTTCAAAACCCCCCAAAAGAAATTCCAACAGTGACCAAGTCTTGTGTAACTATGGTATTAGATTTCCACTAGGGAGTGGCTTCAGGTTTCAGCAAGAATAAAACCTGCCTTGAGGTTGATTTTACACTATTGAGCTACCACACCCTCATGTGGGTGGATCATTTCAACTTCCTACAATAAAGCATGCAAAGGCCCAAGCCTACATTGTTTAATGTACTATTGAATAACATGATTCATTTATTTACCACAGTGACTGATTTTCTGGGCTAATGTGTTCCTTGGTATTCTTATTTACGATTTTTACTTTATGCGTCTATAATTGTTTTTAGAGGACAACATTAAGTAGCTATAAACAAAGTCACATGGTAACTATTAGTTATATCTACTGGGCGAGAGAAAGCAATAAGAAAAGAAAGAAAGTTCTGTTCCACATATGTGTGTTGCCAGAACATGACCTGCAACATAAAAACTACACACTATGTGGATACATAAACGACGATGAAGAATATGTCATTAAAAATAACCTCACCTCAATTTCCTCGAAGCTGGCGGGAAATTTTCTTTCCTCAAATATGACAACATGATGTCTGATCCACTGAAGGAGAATGGTAATCAGTTCATAGTACTCCTTCCAGCGCAACTCCAGCTCCTGCACACAAACGTGGCTGTTTAATAACTTAAAAAACCTTTCAGATCCAACCTAAACTCACACAACAGTCTTGCCTTTGACTGACCAAAATCACAAAAAGGGAGCAATACAGTAATATAGAAGTTCATGATTATAAATTATTATGATTGGGCAGAAAGCAGGATAAGTTTAAGCTTAGATATATAGTAAATGAATTGAATTCAGTTAAAATGCACTTCAAATGTAACTTGGTGCTTAAGATACTACTCTAGTAATCAAAAGGTTCCTGGTTCAAGCCCCACCGATCGTAGTTGACCGGAACAAAGTCCTTAGCCCTCGTTTTTACTGTTCACAATTAAGTGTGATTTAATCAAATCTGACAATAATTGTTTCATTTCATGTAAACTTACATTGATCCTGATACCATCGTGAGCATCAAGTGCACGAGGCATGGCATCATAGAGAGATGAAACATAAGTAATGATGGACTTCTCATCAGGATGAGCCACATCGACATCTAAAAAACATTAAGCATTACATTTTAAAGCAATTTAGTACCACATAAATGAAAACCTTCATCTGATGTGTGTTTTAAATTTGGATTTAAGAACAATGTTTGGCTTCCTGTACAATAATGAAAATACAAATAACTTTCTAAACATAAAAATACATTTTAGAATGTACCCTCTGGGTCAAGCAGACGTGTGACACCAAGCTCTCTCTCAGCCACGCTGAAAGCTTGCTCCAGGTTCTCCAAGTTGGTCTGGCGGTACACTTTTGACATGTCGATGAGTTTAGGTCTGGAGAAAACAAGCAGAAGTTGGAAGTCACAAATTGATGCATAGTCAATAAGTAAACATGCCAATATATTTTATTTACTCTCACATAAAACGTGGTCTTCTACCACACATAGATATACAATTAAATGCAGATTTAATAACAACTTTATAACAATTCAAATTTTATGATATAACAATTTTATGATGTGCAGTATTCTTGCTCCAGCAAAATATCCTGCTGTTTTTATCTGCTGGCACATTAATCTTTACTTGATCCAAAATGCCTTGATGCAAATTTACACAATACAGTCTCTGTAATATGCAATTGTACTAAATAGCATTTTTGCATTTCATCCCCCAAAGTCAAACATTTCTGAGATGCTATACAGAGCACAACCTTTTACGGTTCTTTTAAAGTTTAAACAAAAAAAATAAAAATAAAAGTCATAACACAAATCCTGACTTTTAGATAATCATGTCCCTTAAAGTCAAACATAATCCACCCTCCTACAAGTGGCACTGAGCATTTGTAAACCATGGTGGCTACTATTATACCCAAAATAATTGACATAAAAAAAAGATGCTGGTAGTTAGTTTAGTGGACAACCTGGTTTAGGTAAATATGAAACACTGCAAGTTATTATTTATATTATATTAATATCTAATATATCAATTCATTAATTAATTATACTAATTCATTGGCGATTCATCCAATTTTAACAATCAATTTTATTACGTTAACATATAATTTGTGATCTATTTTTCTAAAGACGGCAAATGTTTACTGTTAAAACAACTTAAAAAGAGGTTGAAGTGCATGTTGTTGTATTCATTGCAAACACACATATAAATATATACAATGACTTTCATCCTAGTCTGCGGTAAATTACACTGGCCCATTACTGCTGGGATCCATGGTTTGATTGGCTATATCTGAGAGGGTATGGCAGAGACCACACAATGGATGGTGTCGTTTCAGGAATGTGTTACTACAATGGGCCTAGTCACCCAGAAAGAACCCGGACCTGTTTAAAGCTGTGGTAAAATTTACAAATAAAAAGACAACTCACAAAATTACAGCACAAAATTACACTCAAAACATGACAGTTATCACGGTAGATAAACTGATAAGGGGTGGATTTAAAAGGTCAGACCGGTACAGCTCTTTGACGTGCAGAGTAGAACGCACTGCATAGTGATCGCCTGCGTTGGGTGCAGAAACAGAACTAGTTCTATCTTCTATCCGGAGTGAATGATTGCGGGAAAGGCTGCCAGTGCTCCAGCCTAATCCAGTATCAGCATCGCAAACTGAAGATTCTTGACTGGAGCGAGTCTCTGGGCTTTGGGAGCCTCTGCCCGAGTCTGCTGAATACTCAGAGGGGATCTCCTCACATACCATGATAACACGATCTTCAGCATCACTCACTGAGTTACTGCTACTACTTCTTTTATGCTTCCTAAAGGACAGCTTCCTCTTCTTAAAACTGAACATTTTGGCCCTGGAGATGGCTTGCTAGAGGACAAACAATGCTCCACCGGTAGAATTATCAAAAATGTCCAAATGTCCAAAATACTGATCACTTATTTCTGTCAAAACTTTGATAACATGGCTGGTGTTGTTTATAGCATTGTAGTTTCTTAATTTATTAACTCTCCATTCTTCATAACAACAGAAATTTTATTTTCAAAGTATCTTGTCAT
Organism: Hoplisoma paleatum; assembly: GCA_028565875.1. NCBI lineage: Eukaryota > Metazoa > Chordata > Actinopteri > Siluriformes > Callichthyidae > Hoplisoma > Hoplisoma paleatum. The sequence continues at coordinate 2,575,285 of JAOTRQ010000029.1, forward strand.
GAAGAATTAGTGTTTTGGTAGTCTTCGTGCGTCCATCCTTTTTCCCATGTACATCCCGTCCAAGCCTATTATTTGTGTCTTATGTGCAGACATCATTCACCAATGTAGTTGCATAAAAAATATTAAGCAGATCATACAAACCCCGGAAGAACACAATCAAAACAAAAAAAACCTCAAACAACAACAACAAAAAACAATGCCGATCTGTCCTGGCACGTACATCAATCAAAAAACAAAGAGAAATAAAAACAAATGATCCAGTAAGGTCCAGTTCAGTGTTAAAATGTTCCAGCTCGTTTCTGCTGTTAAGCTTTGCTGTTTCTGTCTGAGCAAAAACTCTGCTGCTTTTTCTCTGAAAGAGTAAGCAGGGCGTACCCAAGCTTTGCAGATACATGTTAATGCTTCATAAAAGGCTCCCTGCGGGGATGCCTGTTTTTGCTTTTTAAATGACACCCAATGTGCCACACCCAAAAGTTTTTCATTCTTTAACTTTCTCTGTCCTGCTTAGCCTAAAACAAATCTTTTATTCCAGCTAATTCCACCGCACCCTCTTTTATTTTTCTTTGCTCTTAAGAATAATAACCATTTACCGGTAACTTAGCGGTAGCTTACAGTGAAAATATGGATTTATGCATGACTGCCTTTTCCCATGCCAGGCACTTGGCTCTGCTAAGTAGTTGCCTCAATTGTTTATACTTAAAGAAATCACCCTGCATTAACTTTCTTGATAACTCCTAATTAAAGACCATTGTTAGGTTTTAGACATTAGCTATCTGCCAAACTTTTGTACACTGACAGACTTAAATAATATTCCACCCAATAAATACTTCAATAGTGGAAGACCTGGCTTGAGGCAATACTTAAATATTTTTTCCCCATAAAGGAATTTTACTCATTTGGATTAAAGACAAGTCTCATCAAGTATAAGGCAGATGTGCCCAATATGTATTTTATCTTTAAAATTCTACTTTAGACATCAAGATTTTATATCTTCTACTGACCTGTTACATCCTCACAACACAAATGTACATGTCAACTGATGCATTACAACAATATAATTATTACAATATACAAATCAATCTAAGCCACAATTTAAAACATTCAGCATGTTTTTCATGTACAAACTTGTGCTTGAAGTTTTTAAATAATAAGGGGAGGAATTTGGCATAAATTACAGCGATACAGTATTTTACTGAAATGGTTTCATTTATGTTTTTATCACGAAGAAGTCACAGACAGCCAACAATGTCAGATTTGCTAAAAATTTTACTTATTTTTCCAATAGTCAAAGTTTATTAAATTGTTATACAATCTTAGCTTAAGTTCCTAATGGTTAACAATATTGGATGTTAGTACTCACTCATGTTTGTGAATAACAGCATTGAAGAGCCGGCCATCTCTCCAGCTGGTGGTGAAGTTGTCACAACGCAACCCTTGGTAACCATCCACCATTCTCTGAGACCAGAGCAGCAGCTTTTCCTTGGCTGACATGTCTTCTGATTGTCCATTTATCTGGATGTCTGAAATCTATTAGGTACCCAAATATGCCATGAGAATGGATACAGATCATACAAAAGCTAACGTGCAAATGACAAAAAATTATTTATCGTTGCACTGTGCAAACTATGATAAAACAGTTCCAGCAAATACCATTGACCTCCTGACTTTGAGGTTGAGAACCTTCATAAAAATTAAATTACTAGTTTGAGGGGATGTTGGCTAGATGATGTAATGCTTTCTTGGTAAGAAGATCTAGGTCAGATTATGTTGTTGCCAATGCTTAGGTACTAAAACAACACCCAATGAACCAGGTTTAATTTCTTTTTTGGCATTATACAGAGCAAATCATGGTGAGAAAATCGGTTTTGAGCCTAGGGTCATGTGAGTTCAAGTCTAATTGTTTTTTAAAGTAAGCTTTACTTATCATGAAATATTACTCTATTGCTAGTCCTGCTTTTTTAATATATAAAAATGTATTTGATTATTATTTGTTTGCATTTCTTCTCAAAATACCCTCTTAATGCTGTAACTTGCTATCTTGCATCTTCTCTTACCTATCTGCAGTCTCCACTAGGTGCCGTACAACTGAACAAGGTGGAGTCGAACAGCATATAACCATGCATGTGTCGAACACACTGCTTTTGGCAAATCAATCATCTGTTGTGTAAGTGCCACAATCAATCAGCAAAGGCCAAAATTGCAGCAGCCATGCAGACATCCTGATTGTGCCTGTTTAGTGGCCCATCAAGTCAATAGCACAGCTAAAATTCAAGCTCAAAACTTTTGAATACCGGAACTCACTTATGGTAAGTTAGCGCATTCAATTATCACCCAAACAAAGTTTTATTCAAAGCATACTAAAGAATTCTGCTCTCAGCAGCAAGTCTAATTTCCTACCAGACTGGAACAAGCTGGATAAACATACACATCAAATGCTTGTACTGAAGATTTTAATGTAAATAATTTTCAGTATCCCAACAGACAGATCAGACAGAACCGGAAAGCAGCATTAAGTGGCTTCTTAGTATAACTGTAAACGAAATTTTTGTAATTTTTTGAAGATTAAGTTATATTCTTATGAGAGAAAAACAGACCCATGATTTGACCATGTTTGAAAGAGAAAAAAGAAATTAATTAGTGATAATTAAATACAAGTAATTAGCTCGATTGGGACCATTATGACCCAAACCACCAAAAGAATGGAGTGAATTCCAGCTGACAACCCCGGACTGGACAGGATGAGAGCGACGAAGGAGGTAAATGGTAAGGGAACTTAATACTGACAGAAGATGAAACCTGGAAGTGAAGGATGATGGTCCATATGAGTCCGAGTGTAAGCTTGGGGTTTCCGTCTGCTATGTCATCATTCCTAATGTTCACCAGCTTGACCTGTTGTTATAAGCAAAAGAGTACAACATATTACTCTGAACTTTATTTAACAATGATTATATGTCCACTTTAGATTGTCTTACCTGGCGGTGTTTGAGAAAATCCAGTGCTATCTGTACATTTTGAAGTTTGTGGAATCGCATGCGTCCTTTTTCCCTTGGCTAAAAATGAAGCAAAAGTTATTAACACACAAACACACAAAAATACCAGACAAAATAAATGCAGAAGAGGACAATGCAACATGTCAAATACGTAATTAAAAACTAGTTAATGTACATAAAAACTTTGAGAAGTACATCAGTAGTTCAGGCCAAACAACGATCGATTATAAAAATTGATGTCGGATATGTTTTCCACATTGGTTACACACCCAAAACATGTTCCTAAGGCTCAGAGAGGTAAGGAAAGAATAAGAAAAAGTCTTAATAATCATGCAGTTGGCAGGATAAATATTCTGTTAGTGGCAAAAATCACATAGATCAAGTTGTTTTACTAAACAAAGTAGCGCATGAAAATGAATGCACTTTTACATTAACATAATTAAATTTTAAAAAGACAAGCAAGGTAATATTTTTCCTCCTTTTTTGCATTTTATTACAACTTTTGTTTGTATTACTCTCCAAAATGTCATTCAATTTTAGCATATCGCTGCGCATACACATGCACACCCCTTCTAACACATGCACAGCCCTTCCCATGGTCTTTTTTTGTAATGGCAGTGGATCATATTGGTGTATATATCTAATTTGACAACATCCTTACCCCAAGTGCCTCCTTTTATGCAACTTTGATCATTTTTATGGGTACTGCAAACACATCAAGGAATGTGTTGCATATTCTTGACCCACATACTTATTTCTTAACAAAATAGACTTTGTGCAAAAAAAAAGTCTTTGTTGCACAAAGAGCCAAATGTGACTAGACTTTCATGAAATAAAAAATGATCTGAAACATGTTTTTAAATAAATATGATATATTTCTATAGTGGAATATTTTTCCACTATAGAATATTGCCAAGCCTAACCAGAACCTACCACCTGCTTTCATTACCTTTCAAACAAAGTCAACAGGAATGTCCATAACAGCAAGCTCGATCCACTAATGAGCCCATGCAATTAGATAAGAGAAATAATCTAAATGACAAACCCACTCACCAACCGCAAGTTCCGCGCAATGTCCCTCTCTCTCGCCTAGCCCCAGCAAAAGCAGTATAAAGAGAGGTCAGCAAACACAGGTAGAAAAGAATGAAAGGAGATAGGGGCAGATAAGGAATCAGATAAGGGGTACCACACAGTTCAATAAGAAAAAGGCATAGAATAAGGTTATGAATGTGTTAACAAAGCAGAGAGAAAAGCAGAACAATGGCTATATTGCAATAGGCATCTGAAAGCCAGTGTTTTGGGTGTGATACACAACCAAATACATTTTAAATTCAATGTAATCAGATAAATACAATAAAATGACAATTCATCTTATCAGAACAGATCAGTCAAAGATTATTATCAGTTGAAGCTCAGTAAATTAACAGTTCAACACCGAAAAGACTGATCTGTCCAAGATGATTAGTAGCTTTCTAGGTCTGAACATGCCTGACAAGTACCTCTTATCTTCATGCACGAGGTCAAGACTTTAAGTAAACTTTTAGCGCTGCTGGTTGTGGAATTGGGGTGCAAATAGTAAAAGGGTCACTCAGAGTTACACAGTCTTTAGGGCTCACCAGTGTTTCCCCGGAGAGAACCTCCAGCAGAGAGATCAGGTTATGTCCATCTCGCAAGTCTTCATACAGATCAGACACGTGCCGTTGTGCCTAGAGGTAGACAGAGCAGTACAAAATAATTTAGACTATGGCGGGAAAAGTCATTCAATTACTTTCATCAACAGATTTTTCAAGATTGCCGGGATCCCGTTTCAAAAGGACTAATTTGAAAAAAAGAGCTGGACCATCAGACATAAATTTTCATCTTTGTAGATGTTATGTGGTATAGTTCCCTTATATACCGGAATCCACGGAATGCATGCCTGGAAGTAAAAAAAATAGCAACCCAGCAACCTTGATTTAAGTTCTGACACACCTGCTGCTATACCAGCGGGCATGATTTATGTTATTTATTGATTTGAAATAGAAAACAGTTTAATATAAAACCAATGGTTTGTGAATCAAAACTATAAGCAAAAAGTGGAATCAAACCGTGCTCGTAAGCCATTATTGTCTGAATTAATATTCCAATCGTTAAAGCATTCAGCCAAACACAACAGCTAACACATGTGATGGAAGTGTGAAGGTGCTGATTACAACGTTACAAAACTGACTTCACTTCTACAACTATAAAATAAATGGCAAAAATCCCATTCCTCATACTTTGTCAGTGACAGCATAAGACATTGAAGCAAAGAGCTTGAGGGCATGTAGTAACTCATGCAAAACAGAAAGTGGAATAGATTCCAGTCCTGCTGGGACCTGTGTGCAGATGTTACTTACCTCTGATTTCAAGTGCTGCACAAGGAGGAGCATGGGATGAACAAAAACAAATCACAACAATGCAAATACATTTAAAAAAGATTGCCAACCATCCTCCAAATTCAGACACAGTCAATCGTGATTTATATTATATTACGTTTAATTTATTTGAACTTTCTTTTATTTTCCATAGTATTTAGTTTTAAAGTTAATAATATTAAGGAAAATATTAAAATTACGATATTTTAAATTATTTTTTAAATATTGAATAAAAGGCAGCATGGCGGCTTATAGCTTAGCAATGTCTCCTCAAAGCAAGAAGACCTGAGTTAAATCCTGGATTAGGCAATTCAGGCTTGCTGTGAGGCTTTTGCATGTTCTCCATGTGTCTGCGTGGGTTTCCTACGTGTACTCTGGTTTTGTTCCAGTCAAAATACATCCAGTAAGGATAAATTGAGATACTAAAATCGTCCTCTCTGTGTGTATGTGTGTGTGTGTGTGTGAGAGAGAGAGAGAGAGAGAGAGAGAGAGAGAGAGAGAGTTAGAGTTTCTCTCTGTATCATGCAACAGACTAATGACCTGTTCAGGGGATTAGCATGTGGATAATATATTACATTTAAAAAAATGCAATCTGCAATATTTATATTCATAATTATTAATACATTTAAAAATAAATAAGCAAAGAAAAAATACTAATTAAAATTGTACAAATGTTTCTTTGGGTCAATTTAGAGAGTCTAGCAACTTTATTTACAATTAAAAAATATTTTAATCCATCCATCTATAGACCTATTGCTTTTTAATCTTTTTTCTTCTTCTATCAGCACAACTATACTGAAATTAGGAAAATTAATTATAGATAATAAACTATTGCTTTCTTAATATGTTAAAAACTCATTTTAGTGCAAGAATGCTCTCAAACTTGATAATGCCTGGGTAGAGATTAGTTTAAAGCAGAAGCATTGAGGAAATATAACCACTAGAGTTCGCTATTGTTACGTGTTAAACTTAATTTAGCACGTCATAGGAAGCTTTATTGCAGCACAGACTCTGACAACTGAGTCATTCATGCAAGTGGAATATCAGCTAAATTCTATACAAGGTGTGAAAAGTAAACTACAATGCAGATGCTCTTTCTGCTCTCATCTGTCTACAATGAAATGGCTTTTAGACAGACTCCATACTTAATCAAACCAGTCTGTCAGCACAGAGCAATACTGGCCTTAAGCTGAGACAGTGGGGGGAAACGACACATCATCCGTCTGTGCTGGACTAAAGCTGTTGACAGGTTAAAAACACTAGTTAAAGTATCACTAACACACTGGCATTTGTACCGTTTGATCTGTGCCTGTCTGTGGCTTTACGACTGTGCATACAAATAAAGTAGCATACAAGTTCAAATATGCACTTTATTAATTAATATGTTCTCTCAAAGTGCTCCAGTTTCCTGGGCTTGTGATCGGAAGCTTGTCGGTTTGAGAGTCAAGAGCTCACAACTGAAGTGCCCTTGAGCAAGGCAACTAACTGCTCCCTGGGTGCCATGGATAGGAAAGTCCATTGCAAAGGGCATGTGGTGCTCACTGCTGCCACCTAGTGTGTGTAAACATGTTTCACTGCATGGATTGGGTTACATGCAGATAACGATCATTCATCAGTCACATCAAACACAGTCATGGACAATTTGGTCTGTTTAATTTGACTTACCTGTATGTTTTTGGACTGTTGGTAGGGAACAGGAGTACCCAGGAGTAAACCCACGTGGACATGGAGAAAACATGCAAAATCCGGGGCCGACCCGGTAATCAAACCCGGGACTTTTTGCTATGCGTCAACAGTGCTAACCTCCAAGCCTTCGTGCCTCTCTAGTGCAGTGCTAAATCATAAATCCGCAGCATTGCCATCATCCACTCAGACATTTACATTTGCATGGGGGCATAAAACTTTTCACTATTAAAGTGAAAAATGCAATAAAGCCAAAAAGCTGGAAATTTTGAATTTCAAACATTTCCTATTTTATTTAATCACTAAAAATATTATTAACAAAAGGTACATTTATGTCAATGTATGATGGTATAAGTGTGTTTAATACGACAAAGTCACCATGACAGCACATTTGTGTTTAGTCAAAGTCCTCTTTTTACTACTATTGTAACGATCATTATCATAGGAGAGACATTTTTATAGGAAAGTGAAATATTTGCAGAGGCTGAAAGGTGGCATCCTGCTACTGTAAGCAGACAGACCCTCACAGCCAAACACAAGCTACTGCAGGTCAATCTAACTCTCGAGATGTGAAAACTGAATCCAGATGTTGGTGACTCACTCTCACATTCACAGAGCCAAGAACACTTAAGATCTTTAATCCAGCACTGCACCGGCCATTTGTAGAACAGCCTTTTGTACTGGAAGATATTTTTCTTTTAAGGTTAATAAATGGATCGCTTCATTTTTTGAAAGTTTAAAAGGTAAAAAAACACAAATTCATTGCTGTTACCACTTACTTTAAATTACTTTAGCCTTTGTAGCAAAAATAATTGTCAATAATCTATTGTTGCATTATTAGAATAGAGAGTAAGATGAGGTCACTTTATATACATATATTTTTCACTGTGCATCTTACAATCCAAACGTCTTTATACTCTACAAGAATAACAGAAAATACAGATAGGAATAATTAAATAGAAATTAATTATTTAGAAAATAGTAAATTTCCTATACCCTCTAATTCACAAAAGATAGACACCAAGCAAATCTCTTATCTACAGTGTTCCTAAGATAAGGTTCGTAAAATCAAATACCTATCTGCATTGCAAATGATTTGGGCTGTTCGTTTCTTAAATGCAGAATCACCAGAGATACGATTCCCGTTTTAGTACCAGGAGGTGTTGCTTTAGTAGTATCAAGTGCTTAAACTGACTGATGTAAAACATGCATGCACGAATGAATCTGTTCCAAAAGAAAAAAAATATTAATTTAAAATAAATTAACAATTATGTTTACTACCTTGCATCTGGGCTTATTTTTGAATTATACTTGACAATCATGAGTGAAGCAGAACAATACATTTGTAGTAAGATACCACAGTCAGAGTGCCAAAACATAAACATTACCGTTTGTACACCATGATTTCTCAAACATGATCTTGTAAGCCATAAAGAGCTTAAACTGTATCATGTTCTGGTTTTACCTGACTGATTTTTGCATGCAAGGCTTATCTCCCGTAGTTGATTATGCATACAAAATTACTATAATATTGACAGGGAATCTATGTGAAAAACTTAATATATTTAAAAAATGAACTTTCTAGAAACAACCAGAATGTTTTAGAAAAGAATCATTTATTACCTTTATCAGATGTTTGTTCACCCATTTCGTGAAAGTCTTTTTCTGCACTCGATCCCTCTCATCTGCAAAATTAACCAACACCAATGTATGATCAGTAAACTTTAATTCACCAGTTCAACATTAAATCCTAGATTTAGAGCACTAAATTTAGGAACAAGCTATGCACAAATCATTCAACTTGACAAAGTTCCCTTAATGTAGAGATGACTATTTGATATCTACTCATTGTACAAACATGTTGACTTCATGCGATTTGTGCATAATGAGGTGGTTATAAAAATGTCCATAGCAAAACACACTTCTAGGCAGCATGTAAGAAGATGTATTGTTAGATTCCCACAAACACTATAGAAAGAACACTATACTCAATAACCTACTTAGTAAATGAATTAGGTAAAGAATATACCACTTATGGTTTCAAAAATACATTTATAATAAATAGGAATACGTAGAAGTGGAAGACAATAGGATATTTGGACCACAAAATATAGCCACATTTCATTATAATGAAAGTTACATCCTGTTCCTAATAATTAGTAGATATGAACTTTTATAACTGATGTAATGTGGTCTTCAATATTGGCAGTGAAGCAAGTGATCTGTAACATCCTCGTTTATATAATTCAGTAAATACATACGCTTTTAAAATTTGGTTAGATTAGTATTGCTTAATTAACAATACTTACAAGTCAAAATAGCACAAAATGTCACAATGAAAGCAATCTACACTTTGCATCACATACTATTGTGAAATTATGTCCGTTGTACTGGCTTACTTTTGCAATGAACAAAACATTACAGTACATTACAGACATTAGACTGAAATCTCTACCCCACGTGTGACATGTAGAAAGTATGTTGTGTAGAAAGTATCACTCCACAGTCATCAGAAAGATCAGTGATTGATTGCAATTCATGACAGAAACCAATAAGTTTTCAAAGCTATAGGCTATTGTGAAGTTACACAGGTGAGAAGAAACAAAAGCCAGAGCCATTAGAATCCACTTATCTAGGGCCATCACGGACACACCCACATGATACACTTTCTCTACGTACTGTATAGTGTTGTAAATTAGCACCATCATGGTGATTACCTATTGAACTTTGACCATACAGAGTGACGAAATTCATCATAATCAATATATGATGCATTTCATTTCAGGGAAAGTATGTAGATCATAAATGCTAGTTTCTTAAAGACTCACAGGAACTGACTACAGTAATTCTATGCACTTTGTACTGACAGGTTTAAGCAATAACTTTCAGAAAGGACACCACCCTGAAGGCAATATGAGGTCAGTGCTTATCAGAACTGAGAAACAAGCCAACCATAAACTCATTACAAACAGCACAGCTGAATACGGCAATATTGAACCATAAATGACGTTGCAATCATAAGCACTGAAAAACAATGTATGCATATTAATTGTATGACAATTATGTATGATAATTAGAAACATCACATAAACATTTAGTTTCATTATTGTTGGTTCATCTGCTCACAACCTAAATTCAACTAAAGCAGTGAAAAAAAGATATGGTGATGACAGAAATATGGTGATATGGTGATGATAGATATATTAAGCTGATTGCATTGACATTTCTAACATATTCTATGTTGTCTCTACTGCAATAGACAAATATACCTGGTATAGCAGATTCCAAATGTTACATGACATTCTAATGCACTAAAATGCAAACTGTCAACTGAAAAAAAAATCACCTTTAGACACTAGGTAGAAAACATTTTGCTGAAAGCGTGTACAATTCTGGCCACAAGTGACATTTCTCACTCAGTGTAAATATGATCTTTTGTGAGTCATAACACTGTATATAAAGTATAACTCAGTAAGCTTTCATAAAAGTATTCAAACAAGTATTCTTATGTAGTCAATAGGAAATCGAAGACATCTCTCACTAAGAGCAAACTATACATAAGGATTTAGATTATAAACAACCATTCATTTGGTAGACTATTTTCCAGAATTAACAGGAACATCTAGGCTTTAATGGCTTCGAGCCACATTTATACTCAAACATATAGAAAATAACACACCTTTTCTGCCATCCATGGCTTTAAGCATGCCCTGATAAAAGCCATCATCTGAGGGTGTCCTAGCTCTGCCATAGCTGTCTGTTGAAAAATTCCTCTGTTTCTGTGTAGCACTCATATTATTTGAGTCAAGCTTAAAAAAGCAAAGTCAGTTCGGCGTCTACTCTTTCTGGGTGATGTCCTCTGTGCAAAATCTTCTTACGTCTTAGGTAGTTTAGCAGCAGCGTGGTTGTGTTCTAGCTGAATCTCACTTCCTACTGGTTTCACTTTGGTTGTGTTCTCTCAATCTAGTAGCTCAGGTTTCCTTACTGCTTTGCTTTTTCTAAGCATAAATGATGCCTACAGGCTACGGTATCTGGGCCTGTCCCAGTGCTGCTCTGACTGTGCTTTGACTAAGCCTCTAGAGGACATTACAAGCCTGGCTCTGCCCACCTTTTTTTCTGCTACAGCAGGAATAAAGGGTGGGACTAGGAAACCATGCACATTGGGTGTGGCTACCAGCATGCTTCATGTATCAGCAACATTTACTCTGTACACACACACACACACACTCACACACTCACTC
>JAOTRQ010000029.1:2586694-2598610 GCA_028565875.1 Hoplisoma paleatum
TCGACTATTAGTCGATTAGTTGGTGTAAATGACGACCACTGGTCGACCAACAAAATCCTTGGTCGTGGACAGCCCTATACCATCACATGTTGAATAATCACTGCCCCATTGCTCTCACACTCATTGTAATGAAAGGCTTCCTGTTGCCATTTTTTACATGTTTTTAGATGTTTTTGTTTACATCTTCAGTTTTAAACAGATGCTTTTATCCAAAGTGACTTACATTACCCATCTTCAAACTGCTAAAAGGCTAGTGTGGCTTCTGGATTTTATTACAGCCAGATCACAACACACCTCTCAGCATCTGGATTCAGAGAGCTGAACATGTTACCTTTTGGCTTGGTCGGAACAAAGACCAGTAGCCACAGTAGCCCTTTATGTATCCGGTTTGACAACAGTGCATTACTATAAAAAAGAGGGTTAATTATCTTGCTTAAAGTTCAGCAGCAACCTAGCATTGGTGCGGTTGAGTCTTTTGGATTACTAGTCCTGTACCTTAAGCACTAGGTTACTTCATTTGGGCCTGAACCACTTTCTTATCTCTTTTCCATAACCCATCCACTTAACCACTAAACGAGAAAGTGCGTCCTAACTTTTGACTGGTACTGTACGAAAGACGTAGTGCAAAAATAGTGGCAAAGGGTCTTTCGTACAGTACCAGTCAAAAGTTAGAACGCACTTTCTCATTCAGTGGTTTTTCTAGATGTCTCAGTTAGGTCTCATTTGGGTTTAAACCAAGCTAATTTGTAGGCCAGGTCATCACTCATTCACTGTTTTTGGGCCAAATAACCCTTTTACAGCCTGGAGGTGTACTAGACATACAGTACACTGTAATGTAACCTGATGGGATTTTGTTATACTGTATATCCACATCTCTGCATTCCAATGAAGAGTAAATGCTTTTATGAGTGCAACCTAAATCAGGTGCATTGAAAAGTTGAGGTGCTCCAAAAAGTTAGATTTGACAGTAAACATAAATATACTGCCAGTATCATACTAATAACTATGTATAAATAATTCACTATCTATGATTACTTTTAAAAACACCCAACCTGGTTTGGTGCAGTGTTGATCTAGTAAAGCTTGTAAATACAAGAATACACGGGGCTTACCATAGGCTAATCCACTTATTTGTATGTCAATTCTGCTGTATGTAATTGAGAAGTTTACGTGGAAAACCCAAAGGAAATCTATACAGACATAGGATTCAGCAATCAGAGGTGAAAATTAAACCCAGGTCCTTGGGTCCCATGTTGCATTGCAGCAACAACTCCTCCAGCTGTGCTACCATACTGGCACGGAGAAAACAATGTTTTACGGTCATAGCTAGCTGTTTAATTTCCTAATTCAGCTGTTTTTAGCAATGAACAATGAACGTGAGTGGACATTAAAAACAAACTAAACTCTAAGCTTTGCTTATTTCCTTAGAATCAAATGGAGTGTTTCATTTTCAAGTCTGTCTTGAGTCTGACATACTTCCATACCGCAGTCACCCAAACCCAACCACACTTTACATAATGTACTGATGGAAACCTGGCAGTGCAAAAGTCTCTGTAATTTACATAAACCTTGAATGGAAGAAAAGAGCATTGCCTTACAGTGACTCACGGACTTGATAGTGTCATCTGACTATGTCTAACTTTAGCTACAAGCTTTGAGTCTCAGTGTCAAACTGCAGCAAACTATCAATAAATCAATCTAAATCTTTATTTCCATGGGGAATCCAAATTTCACACTGTCTTACTAAAATACTTGGATCCATGAGATACGCTAAACAGCTAAACGGTTAGGACTGACTAGGAAGAAGGTCTTGTACAGAATATATATATATATATATATATATATATTTGGGAATTTCATTCAACCCACTAAAATATTAAAAATAAATGATAAAGGTTATGTCTATGGTCTCTAGTGTCAGCTTTCTTTGCAATTGATACAGCCAGAGACAAATTCTGATAAAACAAAATCTCACAATCAATTTAGAGCAGACTTACCTGGTATAATCATTCCTATAAATGTATCTGTTTGGTCATAAGACTGAACGTAGTTTGTGAATAGTATAATGGCCTAGTTGGCCCATATATTGTACCTGAGACTAATCAGTAACCATAATGGTCAATATTGTAGCCTGCACAGGGCAGACCATGTATTATGTTAGGCTGGTATTCATACATCACCTTATACTGAAAGGAAATTTGCCCAGATGCTTGGATGCAATCCAAAAACAACAAAGAAACAGGTCTGGCATGAATTAGAAGCTGCTGGAACAGAAATTTTAGTGTCCACTGTTAAGCAAGCTTTACATCACCATAGGCTTAGAGAAAAGAAAAAAAGGATCTTTATTATTTGCTGTTATTAATATTGTGGAAATGTCTTTATAATCATGTAGACTAACTACTGTTTGGGATTGTGGCTTGAATCTCAGCGGTGCTATCGGCTGACTGGCCATTTACTCAGACATGACTGCCTACGTCTTGGTGGAATATGGCTGTAACCCTGCAATGGATTGGCACCCTGTCCAAAGAATTCCTGCTGCGCACTCAGTGTTTCCCCAGTGGAACCAGACCAGCCGTAACCCAGACCAGGATAAAGTGGTTGATGGAAATGGAATGAAAAATGAATAAATTGAATTATGTGGCTGCTATGAGCAGAAGTAAGTTATAAGAGGAAGGTGTGTCCTCAACACTTCTATGTAGACTTTCGACTTTTCAATTTGTATTGTGTGAAAAGCTTTGTCAAGGTGGCAGAATTGAGATTCATATTGACACCAATACTATGATACAATAATTAATTAATACATTTTATATTGATTATAATAAATTATAATAATTCAAATCACTTTTATAGTCACATCAAAATAACACAGGTGAGAAACATACATTAAATGCAAAAATAATAAATAAATAGTTAAATACTTAAATAAAAGAACAACTAGCACCAACTGTTAGATACATATAAAACTCTAAATGTGCAGATTAATATATAAATCAGCTTTAAATGTAGAATAAAAAATTGTTTTGATTTGTAATGAAGTGAGCTTTGTAAATGTTTTACTAGAGACTGGGGTCTAATATGTCCAATTAAAACGAACTATTAAACTACAATACAGTTGTACAGTCCAGTAATTTACAAAGTGCAATTATGTGTAATACCAGTAAAGTGCAGAATAAATTGCAGTGTATGAGTGTGATTAATTATTCCTGTTTAGCGGCCTGATGGCCTGGGGGAAGAAGCTGTGTCTAAACTGGCTGCTTTAGCTCCTGGTGCTACTTTGACCTTCTGCCGTACTGCAGTTTTGAAAACTTTGAGAACATTTGTGCTCCAGAGCAGTACAGCCCTCATACCAGGTGGTAATGCAGCAATATGGTATTATTATTATAACAAGCTAATAAACAATTAACTTATCATCTTTTTTTATCTTTCAATCTTGATATCTAAACAGGTCAGGTGAATGGGTGATAGCTTTTCGAGCTTACACATAAGGCTTGGAAAAGTAATTTTGTATTATGTCTATATCTCATTAATATGACTGTATCTACACCTGTCACCTACACCTTATAACACGTTAATTCAATGATGAATTAACAAACATCACTTAGGTTTCAGTGATTGAGTATATTGGAGTAAATCTGTTACATTTTTTATGGCTTGGTGCCCTCCAATATGAGTACGTTTGTATGTTGTTCTAGACACACAATTGGCATCGATCCATTGCTGTTTGACCACAAGATGGCGCTAACAGTCCAGTGTAAAAGCTCTTAAATGTCTTCGGGGTAAATACTAGTAATGGACTCCTGAATCAGGATATGTTTCCACTTATGGTTTTTGAATTATGTTAGATCAAACCCTGTCTTAATCAAAATAAGGCCTGTTAGGCCTGTTATGGATGCATGAATGAATAGTGTCTTCATTTGTACCTTATGATCACATGATTGCACAGTTATGTACATGCTTTGGTCTCACAGGAGCGTGTGATGTTTTCTGTTTGTGTGGGTTTTCTCAGGGTATTCTGGTTTCTTCCTATCCAAACAAAAACACTTAACTGCTGTTACGTGTGTGAATTACTGCCATGTACTGCTCGTATTTCTCCCAGCTTAGCTCCCAGTGTTTCCCACAGAGGCTCTTATTAGGATATAAAACATCACGATGCTGGTTTTACCGCTACTGATTATGTCGTCCTATCATGCTGTGCAGTATCGCTGACATTCTGCAGCACTACACAGACACTGTCTTACAGTTATAAAAAATAGTTTTTTTTTTACTTTATTGACCATGTGGGCAGCTTTGGGGTTAGCATTGCCACTTCACTGTAAGAATGATCTCCTGTGTCTGTGTGGGTTTCATCCAGATGCTCCAGTTTCCTACAAAGGTCCAAAAAACATGTCACTAGGTCAACTGGAGATGCAGAATTGTCTTGTAGATAATTTACTCTCCGTTATTTTATGATTTGGAGAAGGACCTGTTAACATACTCTGAAAAAACAACAACTCTGTGGATCAATAATGCCCAACAGAATGCCCAGAAGTAATGCAACTGAAATGGTAAAACAAAATGGACCCTGTACATCTGTATCAGGAAAATGTTGTCTGGAGCTCTGCGATAAACAGTGTTCAAAGTGAAAACTGCACAGATATAATCAAAGGAAAAACTAAATATGGTTTCCAGGCTTCCTGCACAATACATTCACTTTGGTAAACTCTGATCCTATTTGATTTATTTTCTTTTTGTTTAGTGCAGTCCATTTCTTTCTCAACTTCCCGGAGTCTATACAAAGCCAATCTAGCCGTCCGTCCACCTGTCTAACTATCCATCCATTCCAAGTCAACGCTTTATTAGCTGATAGTGGTTCTACTTATTAAAAATTTGCATCACAGTGATAGTGGGCTGGCGGAGTGCCCCAGGAATAGAATCATAATCAAAAATATGTATAAATATAAACTATAAATCTTAAAACATACTGAAATGTATGCCAAGTTAGTATAGCGTCCTAAATACAATTGGGCAGTAAGTTATTTAAATAAAAAATGCTTATATGGAGACTGATTACTACTGAAATCAAATAATGGGTGCTATCAAATGGCCAAATGTCTACACAGACATGATTAGCTTATTTTGTATATGTGGGGTTCCGATGCTGCCCAGAGAATTCCTACCTAATATTTACTTTTTAAGCATTTAGCAGATATTTTAATCCAAAATGACTAAGTCTTGTGACACTATACAGTCTAAGCAACTGATAATTAGGCTTGATCAAACTTGATCAAAGGCCCATCAGTAACAATGTAAGCATAACGAACAAATAGGGTGTATCTTTCCATTCACATTTAACTATTGATTGGCATGAACTTTCATCAAAGTGCAGAGAAAATGCATAAAAAAAAAGATTGGCCACAAATGTAATCATGTTTTTTATAGAGAAAAAGTGCTCTTGTTAAGAGAAAAAGAAAAAGTTTCATTGCCTGCCATATTATGAGGGAAAGCGACAAATCTGAACACTGTGTACACATACCCTCAAGGAAAAAGAGATAAAATTGCCTTTTTGTTTGTTGTTCTGAATGTTCCTGGTTGCTCTATGTTGTTGTTCGATGTTATGTTTTTAAAAAGTGTGTAAGAAAGATATTTTTGTTGAAAGAAAAATCTGGTTGAGTTTATTGAGTTTGAATAGATTCCATTACTAAGCTAATGCTTGTGTGCAAAAAAATGTACATTCAAGAACCAGAGGCCAAGTTTGAACCCAGATCGTTTTGACATTTCCAGCTGTGCCACAGAGCAACCCAGTATTATAGGTGTTGCTTAAAAAATCTTGAACTTGATTTACAATAATAGAAGTATTTTTCCTCTTCAGTCACATAAGACCTGATTCTGTGTCTAATCCAAAAGCCATAAATGTTGACGTATGCATTCATATGGTTAAATGAAGCTTTCTGTCCTCAGATAGCCCATCTGCCGGCAGGTCTCTCTTTTCACAAGGGAAAACAAGGCTGTAAAATGTAAAAGTTGTGCACCATGAAGGATGAGATATATAGTAGCAGTCTCTGGTCTTCGCCTTTGTTTAGATGATAATTGTGGAAAATGCTACAATCCATTTTCCTCCAAAGACACTTTGAGCCACAGCTGTTTTAAGTCAGTTTTATTCCAGCAAGTAAATTTTTTTTGTCACCTCAAGCTCATAACCATAAATAAACTTATATTTACACTGTTGTTTTTCTCATCAGTGCAAGTCAAGAAAAGTTACAACTGATAGGTGACTCGTGCAACCCAGTCCCCCATTAAGGTGAATAATTTAATGTTTTTTAGATAATCGGTCCCTATTAACCATCCTGTAAAATATTTATCTTTGCAAATAAAATGATGAAATATGTATAATTAGAAATGCAGTGATTGCTAGTTTTTGCCAAGGTAGGAGGAAGCACAAACTCTGACTTAGACACAGTCTAATGCAATTTCCTTCAAAAAACAGCATAACTGTACCTCCATGATGCTCATTTATTCAATTATTTATTCATCTTTATCTACCACTTTCTCTTGCGGAAGTTTGTAATGTTTTTGGAAGCCTGCTCTAAAACACCATAGACAGGACCAGTCAATCACAGGCCATCACTTACACTGTCAGTGTTATTAACATTTATTGGCATAAATAAGCAGCAACATTTTGGCATTTGAGCAAAAAACAACATTACTTGGAAAGTGGCATATGCCACTGCTGCCCAAACTGCCCAAAGATTTGATTATGTGAATATATCCTAGGGTCAGCAGTCCCTCATGACTTTATTTAAAACCATGAAATATGCATACAAATATGCTGGTATTTAATCATTTTATGTTTACACAGCAAACAACAAACTAAGCTAAGCTTTCTGATGAATAAGTCAGAACATATTAAACAAGTTAACTTTGTAACTGAATTCTAACTGAAAAAGAGTAGATATAGCTTTCTGTATTAAAATAATAACAGTGATTATAACAACTAAATTATCACCGGTTATGAATTTCATGTATCGTTTAAATTGTAAAGTTTACACTATTCACATTCACACATGTTAATCGTTCATACAACTCGAATCACTTTTATTTCATAACATTAATATTAAAAACATAATATTAATTTGTTGCTTCTCTTGTAAATACATATTTACACAGCAGGGATGATTTCTCTAAGACTGCAAAGGAAGTTCAGCCTCTTCTAAGATGTCATAATTTAAATAATCAAATGTGTACAGTTGTGTTAACATCTCATTGACTGCAAATGTTTTATCTTAAAAAGTTTTTTTTTTCAGAAGCAGCTACTTATCACAAATTGACTGACTTCATTTAGGTAACTTTTCATACATTCCCAGAGCATCAATATATTCGCCCATAGAACCTGAGTGTCTACTCACTTCAACTGGACTGCATAACATGGTTTTTTTCATGCCATGGTTTTGTCCAAGCCCTGATGCTGAGCGTCTCTGGGGGTGAATGGAGCTGTGGGTGGGTCTGAATGTTAAGCTTTTGAGTGACTGCAATTTAAAAATTTAAATACTGGGATGATGCATGAGGTTGCAATTTGTTTTTAAATACATAATTTTTTACAAAATGACCATCCTTTAGCAGAAATGTTAATATCTTTAGTCCCAACATCACTGTACCTACTCTCAATACTGGTGATAGTATTATACTCTGACATTATTTTGCTGCCAGTGAAAAATACATTTTTCAGCACAACCTCAAATCATCAGCCAAGTGGCTAAGTAATGCATTTGGGTGTTTCAACAAGGCAATAACTTAAAACACACCAAACAATGGGTTTTAAAATGACAACATTGCCAAGTATATAATAACTTAAAACACACCAAACAATGGGTTTTAAAATGACAACATTGCCAAGTATATTAAGCCCCCTCCCCTCCCCCAAACTAATTAGCAAGAACGCTACAAGTTGTGGCAAGTTCTCTGTTTTCTTGATTTGATGTTTCCTACACATTTTCGGCTACATGACCAAGAATACCGTGCTGTGTCAGATGACATGGCCTTCACAATCACCTAACAAAAAACAAATTAAGAGGCTTTGGTAAGAACTGTGGGCTAAAGGTAATGCAACAAACAACAGCTCAAATCTGAATACAATGTGCAAAGCTGTCATCAAAGCCAAATGTTGTCACTTTAAACAATCTAATAAAAATTAAAACATATTCTGATATGTTTAACGACAATTATGTTTACGACATAATTCAGTACGTTGATAATTTGGATGTTTTCAGTATTGATCTACATAGACGGAAAGGTCAAGAAAAACCATTGAATAAGAAAGTTTGTCCAGACTTTTGACTGGTACTGTATATGCAAGCATAAGTCACTTGTGCTGTATTACTGAGAGTTCGTTTATGGGTTATATTAAGGGTGCCCACACTTTCTTGGCTTCAGAGCTACAATTTTAGTTGACATGTCATTGTGCTCTACTTCATAAAATGTTTGGCCATGTTTCAAAAAGCTTTAAATCTTTAAAAATGTGCCTCAGTTCTTGATCTACTGTATCACTTTGCAAGCGACTGAAAAATTACTTTAACCTTGTTTTGGTCATTTGTACTGAATGGTTTAACCCATAGCTGCTGATGCTAATTCTCAATTATTCCAAGAGTTCATGATTAAGAGTGGATCTATATTCAGACTTCAAATGTTTTCAAAAATTTTGATTACTCGTAGTTCACTCGTTCTTTTTACCAACTTAGGAATAATTAGTCCGCATATAACCCTATCCTTGGAGTGAAACATATATTTACACACACTAATGAACACACACTAGGAGGCAGCAAGGAGAACATGTTTCCAGTACGGGGAGCAATTAAAGGCTAGGTGCATTGCTCAAGGGCACTTTAATCATGAAAGGAATATAACCGACGACCTTCCAATCGCAAGCGAAGATCTCTAACCACCAGGCAATGGCTTGCCAATGTAGGTTGATCCAAAGGAGGTTGATCTGAAAACACTGTCAGATTTGGGACACATAACTATATTTAGGTATTTTTCTTCAACCACTTCCAACTTCTAAAACTGCCCAGCAATAGCCACTGACTTCATATGAATGTCTCATTGCAGGTTTGACTCTCTACAGTGTATGTAATGAAAGGCAAAAAAGGTTAAAATGGAAAACTTACTTAAACTTACTTTGATTCAGTGACTCTAGATTCTAGCGCGTTGGATAGGTTAAAAAGTAGTTTTGTTAAAAACAAAGAAACAATGGCCCAATTTCTTGTCACTTACGTTCACCTGAAAGAAGGAGGTGTATGCACTGTGCACTGTGAAATGGAGTGGTACTTAGCAATATGTATTGGGCATCCCTAACTTACATGTTACATAAAACTGTGCATAAATGTACAGGCCAAATACGCAAAAATACGCAGGCCAGCATTAGGCAAGACTTCAATAAAATACCTCCTGCCCACTTTTAAAAGCATTAGTCCGAGGCAAATTAAAAAGTAGGGTGCAATTAAAAGAAATAACTGTGTAAATGTTAGCATGTGGAAGTTTTTCTTTCCTTTTTTATGTTAAGAATGAGCCTGGGGGCTGGGTTGTGCAGCTGTTGAATATTACAACTTACATCTGGTTCTGATGTGGCACTATTATTATCAAAATCATAAAAGTGTAATGTGGTCACCTTTACGTCTAAACGTAGGAAACGCAGTACACACAAAGTTCATCTATTCATACCACATATGAATAAATAAAAGCGATGAAGTCACAAAACTACTCAACAACCAACAATTATTTGCACAAAGAACCATTTTGGG
This sequence comes from Hoplisoma paleatum, assembly GCA_028565875.1. Taxonomy (NCBI): domain Eukaryota; kingdom Metazoa; phylum Chordata; class Actinopteri; order Siluriformes; family Callichthyidae; genus Hoplisoma; species Hoplisoma paleatum. Next base: position 2,596,465 of record JAOTRQ010000029.1, read on the forward strand.
TTTTATAGCCATTAACGAATACTTTATTTGCAATTTAACCTGCCAAATCCTACACAGAAGTAAAAGAGTCACCGTAAGCATTGCTGGTGAATTCTTGCCAGATTCACACATCTGTAATGGTATCTATAAAGGTTTACTCTAGGAAATTAGTCTAGAAAATGGCAAAATCTTGATGTCAACCATTATATAAATGATATCATATAAAACATCTTCTTTGTTGTTTGGCTGCTTTTTACTAAGGGGGTCGCCACAGCAGATCGTACCCTGCATCTTTAACTTGACATATATATTTTACACCAGATGCCCATATTCGACTGGGCTTGGAACCTGTACAACAATGTATCTGAAAAGCTTGGTGTCATGTCTTTGGACTTGGAGAAAGGAATCCCAAGCAGACATGGGGAGAACATGCAAACTTCATACAGAACAGTGGTGATTTCACTAAAACTGCAAGCTTCCTCAGCTTCCTCTAAAATGTCAAAAATTATATAGTTAAAATTTGTATCGTTTAATTGACGTCAAAAGCGTTCCGACTAGTTAATCAGAATCGGCTACTTCTCGCTAATTGACTGACTTACTTTTATTAACTTCTAGTAGCAACAATACATTTACCTGTAGAAATTGAGCATCTAATCACTTTAACAGGACTGCACTGAACCGTTCAGAGGTCATTGGATACTAAGCATCTCTGATGGTGAATAAATCTGTGGGTGGGTCTGGATGCAGAGCTTCCACAAGATGATTGGATGATCAATCAAAAAGATGAATCCCGTTTTGTTTGACAGCTATCCTGATATAGACACCGTCAATCTCGGGGATGATTTATGATGTAAGCCAACAATGAGCTTCCTCTTTTTAAAAGAACATATGAGAAACAGTTCCACAGATGTTTTCTGGGTTCAAGCCATTATGCGGCCAGTGTAATATGTGGAATTTTGATCATGAACAATGTGGGACACCCAGTTGTGTGCCAGGTCATTTCTTGCTGGATGATACCCACTGAGACAATCGCCAAACGTGTGTGTGTGTGTGTGTGTGTGTGTGTTTCTGAATATTTGGGGTTCTTTTTCTTTTTTAGTGCCCCTAGAATTGCTTGATGTGGTTTAAGTCAGATGACTGTCGAGTAGTTTGTACAAGTCAGCACTTCTTGATATTATTTTTGGCCATCAAGTAGTTGTACTAAAGCTCTGAGGTTTATGATTTGTAGTTGAAAAACATTGTATCAAATAAAAGAAAAATAAACAACAAAGTATTTCCACCGGTGGTCTCAGAATGTTGTGTATATATGAAATAATAGATGAAATAAAACTGTCACTGCTAGTTACATTAAATTAAAATATTGAGGTTTTGGAATTAAAGTACATTTGGTGATTCTTTTATTTATTTTTCTTACCCGATTTATTCCGATTAGAGTCATGGAGAGTGTAGTGCCACCAGAAAGATTTGATATACATCACAGTGGCTGCATAACCACACATTTACCCTCTTCACACTTAAGAGTTTAAGAAGCACTTTTGCACCTTTTCATGTTTTTTGAAGGTCACAGGAAATCCACATGAACACAAAGAGTACATAAAGTTCTTACTGACCGTGACCGGAGGCAAGGATCCCACACATTCTGCAACACTTCCCTGCTGTCTAGCACTGAATAGTTATAAAAGAAAAAATATGACAATAATTAACCTTCAAGAAATGCATTTCATTCATTATTAGCATTGTAGTAGTTAAATCCAATAGTTGCACAATAGCCATGACTTGAAATGACTTTTACAACCTATACACAATATTTACACAAAAACATGAAATATTAAGTTTAATTTAATTAAAAATATAATTAGGCTAGTATGTAGAGTTTAGGACTATCGGAGGTTCAAATCCAAGCCCTGCTCCATAGACGGCGTACGATGGCTGAGTATTTGGCTGTTGTCAGAAACATGTCAAATACTGTGATAAACATACTCAAATAGTGTTTACTTCTTAAAATGTTTTTTTTTTACCAATAACCAATAATCGAATTGCAAATATTCAATTAATCGATCAGGTCGGGTTATAGTGGGGTTGGCCAGGTGATTGCTGGTTCCCGGGAAGTTTCTAATGCATCACATTGCATCACAATACCACGAAAGTCAAAACAGCTAGTTATATA
>JAOTRQ010000029.1:2617200-2635627 GCA_028565875.1 Hoplisoma paleatum
GAAATACTCTGGGATCGGCAACGATCCACAGAGTGACCCAGGGTCGATTTCGACTGTAGGGTAAAAATCATCATCATCATATTAAAATGTAGTATTTAATTCCAAACTAATATTGAATAATAATGTTCTACATAAGATTTTTATCATTTACTTAATTCACACATTGTAATTATTTGAAAAAAAAATCAACATTATATGATGTGTTTTTAGTTCTTTGCTTTGCTGCAGTTGTGCTATGTGGAATGTAAAACATTTTAAAGCTTAATACTTCAAAACCGCTCAGAATGCAGATAAAATCTTAGAATTATATAAACATGCTAGCCCAAGCAGCAAACAAGGAAGATTGTTAAAGCACACCAAAAAAACCCAAACAAACCAGAATTAAATAGGTGACATGAATTGCATTTAATAGAACATCATATATACATTGTCATTCCGTTGTCTATAATATATTTAGCTGCTCTGTTATAGGTCAGTTTAAAGCTTAAAGCATGGCAAGTTCTTCTAAAGAACAGTTAATTGACACATCTGACACAAACTGTTTCCACTGATGGCGATATCTGTATTGTTATACATGTTTCAAAGAATATGTCAGCACAGAGTCATAACAGATACAGAGACAAAACTGTCACCAAACACTAAAGTAAAAAATAAAGAAATCAATAAATAAATCAAATATAGACCATAAGAATGTAATAGCTATATGAAGGCTATGCTTTATTTAATTCTTTTTTGCTCTTTTGTAGCTGGTATTATAACCTTTATAACCTTTTGCTAACACATTGAAACCTTTTGCTAACACATTTAATGGTAATCAGTACTGAAATATTAGTAATGTTTTCTTTCAATACTATCTTTAGATGAACTCACCAACTATGTACACATGAGCTTGTGACCATGCTAACTGAACAACTAAATTTGTTATCATAATGATCCACAATATACAATTAGAGCATAAAGCGGACTGGACGTAAACATCTTGTGCAGAGAATAAAATACTTTGTAACTACACATGGCTTACTTTCAAAAGAAATGTACAGAGCCAACTGAAAAGGCCACTCTGGATCCATTAATGCGCGTTTTACATAAATATAGACAAGTCTCTCTCTTCTCTGGACATTAACGCTTAACTGCAACCTGAATGCCTCCGCTCTCTCTGCCTTTCTGCTCATCTTCCAACAAGTTAGTGACTCCATCCATCCTTGTTCAGCTCTTCTTTCTTCATGTTCTAGCTCTGACCAGATTCCAACAGCTGCTGTAGTTTGATGATGATATGGAGGGTCAGACGGAAGCAGCAGGAGGTACAAGAGACAGCGCATGAATGAAGGTGAATGTGTGTTTAAACAGCTTAAGGATGTGTGACGGACTGCATTTCTTGGTATGTGCATTATGTGTGTATGTCGTGTGGGTTCATGTGAAAGTGTACTGAGCAGCAGCTAGCAGCCTTCCGATCTTTGTTAAATCTAGAGATCTCAGTCTTTACTGGCTGGCCCTCGATGAGGCCAGGTGGTCACTGTGGTGATGCTGGGCCCGGACACGCAGGCTCTTCTTGTTCGATTTCTTCTTCTGGTCTTTGGACTTGTGCTTCCCTGACCCCCCTGCAACAAGCACAAAGAGAAAAGAGAACATTTTGTTACAAATTTGTGGCAGAACTTGAAACAACGTGAACTTGTTCTGACTTTGTTCTCAGCTTTTCACACCAGTGTGAATGAAGTAAAGTGAGAGAAACACCCAAACCAGACTTAACACTGCCCATATGTCTTACCCAGAGGCAAAACAGGATTACACCCTGGAGAAAAACTGCACTACTGCACGTCCTGCACTACTAAAACCGTTTGCAGGATGGAAATACACTACAGACGGCATGGTCGGTTCATGGCAAAGCATCAAGCAATCTTTTATTCAGACGCACACAATTCATTCATTAATTCAATCACTGTCTGTTATGTATATTCAGGGGTGAGGTGGAGCCAGTGCAGTAGGCAAAATGTAGAAAACACCCCAAGCAGGTTGCCAATGCATCACAAGGCACACACACACAAACACACACACACACACACACACACACACACCTTATTTTAGTAATTTAGCGCATCTATTAAGAGACATTGGGGGGAAAAATCAACACACGGAAAGGACCCAAACCATTTCATCTGTGAGATAACAATGCTATGCATCAAGAATTCATGCCATTGTCCAGAATTAATATATTTTATTCTTATAATTTATAAAATACAAAGAAAAAAAAGAAATGTCTTTCTGTGTTGGTAGTCCCCAGAGTGACAGTTGTCCTGTTTAAAACAATCCTTCTATACATTCGGGCTTGGGACGGGCACTTCAATGCATTCTTCAGTGCTTGGTTTATGCATTCTGCTGGCTAGGGGTTTTAAACCTGGGAGTTCAGTGAGTGTAGTAAGGAAAATACACCACCTTGACATTTTTTTGTTTGAAAAGATGCCAATTTGCTCTGGTTGCTGCCACCGCCAATCGAACTCTGGACAAACAGAAAGTAATGGATGGATATATAGATGGAAGATGCTAATTCATGCAAGGGATCAAACATTCATTCATTCTCCTATTGTGATGTTTTAAAGGTGGAACAACATCCACATACGAAAAGACCCACACAGAGGGAAACATGGCAAACAAATAACACTTTCGCTACCCAAGGCCAAAATTCACCTGAGGTCCACCACTACATGCCAGCCATAAAGCAAATGATATTTCAGAAAATTGTGATGATAAATGCCTATCGAAGCAGCCAGCACTTTCTTTGTATGGTTTACACACAGTGAGAGTCAAGGGGAAATGGTGCTGAGATCTTTTCTGTAGTCAGGTTTCAGGGTTGGTTTTAATACCTCATTATTGCACTTGTTCAGGTTGTTTAGTGTATTAAAATGAGGTCTGAGTACTGCCTGGTGTTTTTATCTAAAATGAGACGCTTTCACCCATGGCCAAGCCCTTTGGCTTGAACAGCTGCCTATTGCCCTTCCCAGCACAGCACTGTAAATTCTTTGAAAATGATTTTCTTAAGTGGAAACAACCCTGAGAATAGAGCACGGCTGTTTTTGCTCTTTTCAGTGGCAAATACACACACACACACACCAAAAAAATGTAACGATTTTGCTTAATGTTCCAAGGGCAATTTCCTGCTATTAGTCCAATCACACTATTTTTGGGACTGAAACCTTGCAGTTTAGCAAATTGGCAGGATGCAAAAATGTTGTCTTCATGCGATCGCTTGTTATTTATCCAGAGAGGCCCCCAGAATCTCTGCTCCCTCAGCCTTACTGTTCCCTACTTCAGCTATAGCTATTTAAGAAGTTATGAAGGTTTCCACAGACCCTATGTAAAAACGTCAAAGCTGCTAGTTTTACAACTGTCCTTCTTTATTCAGTTGAGTTCCAGCAAGGTTATGACTCCATACCATATACTCTTAGAACATCTGGACCATAAGCTTGTTTTCCTACTAATTGCTATTTAAAGAGATCCTTTTTTATTTGAAACAGTGTTGCTATGAGCTTTATAAACAGACCTTTGCTGCAATCAACTCAAGATGAATTACATTTGATGGCAATAAAATGCACAGTTCTGTTTTTTAAAAAGACCACTGGAACAGAACAGAACACATGTTTTTTCCCTCCCTGCATTAGAGCAATATCCTGTCTTATTAAGCAGCGGAACATGTATTACTGAGTGCTGTAAATACAGCTTATACGAGTTCATTTGGGCTTTATGTTTTACATACCCAACACTGCTAACTGTACCCCGGTCACGAAAAAAAACAAAAAAAAAAACACTTGGGGCTGATTTAACACCCTTTCCAAGAACGTTGCACATGCCAAATTTCCAATGTTGTGCATGCGAGCTGCTGAAGTGGTTGTGGAATTTACACATTAGTACTCACTGACTCACTCAAATCTCCTGAGCTAGATTTGTTAAAAAAATATTCTTTTTTAGTTTGCAGCTAGAGGGCAACCCAAACCAACTGAAAGCTTGATCTTGGCTCTCTTTCTTCAGTGAAATGAAAAAAAGTATATCAATGCACCGACAGGATTTATTGATGCTTAATTATAGTTTAAAATGTTTATTATTTAAAATGTTTTAAATGTATTTTAACAAAATGCAGATGTATCAAAGATTGCCCAGTGGATCGTAGCCCAACCATGTTACCTCACAGCTAGTATTGGTACTGAGTTTGATCCCCATGTGTAGTGACCTGGGTATCATCAATGCTGGTTATTAGGTGGCTAGTTAAGTCACCTTACACCTTACTTCTGTGTGGAGTATGCATGTTCCCCTTGTGTGTATGTAAATATCCTCTAGGTGCTCTAGCTTCTTTTCAAACACACATATGTCTGTGTGTGAATGTGTAGGTTTGTCCAGTGATGGAGAGTTGTTCAGGGTGTTTCCTAATGTTCGCAAATTCCACCTACAGTGACCCTGACCAGCACAACACAGTGGAAAAACAGAACAGATTGAATGATTGGTACTTAATATTTTCTGCATTGTCGTAATCACTATATAGATTAAAATTTTTACCAAATCCACATCTGTGCAATGTGAAACAAATAATTACACAACTCAATGAACACACACTAGGGGGCAGCAGTGAGAACACATGTCCAGCGTGATGGGTAGTCCTAGCCACAGCACCCAGGGAGCAATTAGGGATCAGATGCCTTGCTCAAGGGAACATCAGTCATGACATCTTGACTCTAGGAACTAAACTAGCAACCTTCTGATCACAAGCCCAGTTCTCTAACCACCAGGCCACGGCTTTCCTTAATACATTATAGTACTGCTAGCAGAATTTTTACTACAGGCACTTTTACTGAGGTAATAATACTGAATTATGCTGACAGATAATATCAGATGTATCAAAACATGCATCCACTGTTGGTTTTTCAAATCACAGTTGAGGTAAACACTGTGATGGAGTTAGACAAAACGTCTGTTCAAAACGCCATACTCTTTAGAAGTTAAATAAAGTTTTTCAAAATGAGATTTCTACAAACAAATCAGGATAAATGCAAACTCAAAACAATGTAGTCATATACACACTTTATTACTTTCATGTTGCTCAGTATTTTTAGTCCACATGAGAAGCTGGTTACCACCCGTTGGCCTGAGAGGGTCGGTTTTTGTTCAAGGGTGTAAATCTAGGCTTGTTTTTATTTGGAGTAGAAAGTGCCTTAGATCTCTCTTGGTTTTCGTGGTCCATCACTTTGTGTTTTTACTCTATATCTATCCAGCTTAACACACCATCTGTTTCATCACAAAGTTCCACTTAGGAGCTGTTGCTATTGTACTATGAAATAATGGGTTACTTTGTTTATGCCAGGTCAGAACAAAATGAGTGGAAAAAGTCAACCTGTGCTGAAAGAGGCCACAACCAAATGAAAACAGAGCTATCTTGTTGTCTGTCCAACCTAAAGTGACTTCATCACTTGGATGACTCAAGCAGTTCAGGAACCCAAAGCCTAATGTTATCAGTGCAGCGTGTGGTTTAAGCAAATCGATGACTGACCTCAAATACATTACGTGGGAGCGGTAAATGGGCCTCTCTGTAAAGACACTCTGCTGCTTCTGTTTAAAACCTTCTCATCTTTCAGGGGACCAACAATTAATATCTGGCTTCTCAATTCCAACCTTCTAAAAGAGAGGCAATTGTTTCAAAAGAATAGGAAAGATTAGGAATTTCGACAACTCCATCATAAGCATATTTTTGGCAATACATTGTTTTCATAAACACAACAAAGCAAAGACCATTATTTGTGCACGAAAGAAAAGAACTACTGGCGCCAGTGAGATTTGATTCCAGTGAACTGAAATTAGATTAGCAGCCATTAAGGGCCTCCTCACACATACATTTATAATGTCGTGAAGGAGAGCGGAGCTCGAGCCAGCTCCATTCACACTGTCGACTTGTATATTTGGAAATAAAATCTCCCAGTGTTTGTACATGTATGTGTTCATATGTGTACGTACGCTTCTTAAATCTGTCACACACTGCAATTACTCAAGCAGTATATTTGACTAAATCCCGACACCTGCATGGTTGCCAACACGTCAGATTTGATCATGGTTTCATTAGGCATGCTCTGTAGCAAGAAAACAGACGTAGGAATGAAGGAATCAGCGCTAATAAGCAGTAAAACAAATTGGTTTCCAGCGATGGTGTGAAAGAAATAATAATTTTTAGTGTAAAGAATAGACATTTTCTAAGCAGAATAAAGGGACTGGTACAGTGGATCAGTGGCTAGCACTGCTACCTTTACTTTATCGAGCTATATCTTTGAGCGACACATTGTTTTAGTAGTTAGCACTGTCACCTCCCAGCAAGATGTCCTGATATTCAGGATATCCAGAAGTTTCTAATTGGAGTTTGCATGTTTACCCTGTGTCTTCGTTGGTTCCCTCTGAGTACTCTGGTTTTCTCTCATGATTCAAAGACATACAGTCAGGTTCATTTAAGATACTGAAATTGTCTTGTTTTTTTTCTCTGTAGTCTGCAACAGACAAGTGTTTAGTGTTTTCATCCACTGTGTCCCAGCATGAACCAAAATGCATAAAGAAATATCTATGAATCAAATGTTCAACCCACATCAGTAAAAGTTGGGACGACATTAGAAATGCAAATAAAAAGAACTTCACTGACTCTATAGCATCTTATAAAGCCAATGTCACGTATGTTTAATATGGTCAACATTGTTAACATTATATGACATAGCTTATTAAAATGTTTAGAACTTTTAATAAGAATTCAACCAGATAACGGTAATGAATATAATCAAGATTTAGCATAAATTATGCTGAAACAAAAGAAATGAAAAATATTTTGTTCTATAAATTCTTATGATTTAAAGAACTCGTTCTTTTGTAGATGCACTATAGGCTCCGTTACTAAAAAGTTTTGAAGGCTTAAAAGAAAAATCTTTTTTTTTTCTTATTTTTCAAATGTCTGATTGCTTATGTTTTTATTAACAGCATTTACTTCTTTTAACATTCATGTAACCCAAACCCTCACTCTACAATTAATGACAATTACTTTTGATAGTTAGGTGTATTAGACATACGATACTTTTAAGCCTTTATTCAAATATGAAATCAAATATTCAAAAATAATAATTACAAGTAAGATACTAGTACATATAATGAAATATGGCTTCCATGTACTTTATACTACACTGTCAGAGCTACAGACTTTTTATATTAATCAGTATACTAACTTCTCGTATATTCCATGTTTTATTCAAGAGCACGGCAATGACTGGCAATGAGTACAATTGAGACCGATCGCCATCCGGACATTTCCAAGTCAGGCCCTAAGACAACAGAGCGGGCCAATTCGATGCAATTCACATTTCTTCACTGTAATGTTTTACATGCAGGTCAGAGCTGCATCTCATGAACATTTGTTTCAATATTCATCAAAAACAAAAAGGTATTCCGAATTTTATTATCCACACTTATTTCCTCTGTGTGCTGGGAAAAGCGAGAAGCATGAAAACCAAGACTGCAGCAAAAATGCTTGATAATGTAGAGATCAAATGTAAGGATGAAGGATGGTCCAAGTACACACATTCATCTTTCGATTTGCTGACAAGAACCTTCCCTGCTAAGCTTCACTTAGTCTAATAAGGTTACCGTGGATAGTACTGTCTCCTTCTCTCTTTCCTTGTCATGCTCTGCTTACTATCACACGTTCGACTTTGTATCTCAGAAGAAAAATAGCCAGTGTTCAGATTAGGTGTGTCATTATTTTCTCATTGTACATGATGTCAGAGATGCTGTTGGAAGGTTAGTATATGATCTCTAAACCTTTCTTAACTGACAATAAATCAAAGCAAGACAAAATGGGGCTAAACAGTAGCGCCTGTGTTTAGGATGAGCGTTCGAGCATGTGACAAACATTAACATATTATCCGACATTGTTATCCTAAAAGACAGAGTCAGAACTTGTTTGAATTAACTTTCTTATCTTATTAGGGTCGTGGTGGTGGTGGTGGTGTGTGTGTGTGTGTGGGGGGGGGGGTGATACACGGGGCAGTTAATTTTGTAAAAGAAGTGGTTCTAGCTAGTGAATGAAAAAGCAATGCTAAAGCAATGTGATCAAGTAAAATGTATACTACATCTAAAAAATGCATTCTCAGGCTGGCTGCCAGTTCCAAAAGACTAATAATGTCCTTATTACATTATCTTTACTGTATTTAAAAGCAAACACAGCAAGCATGCTAATAAAATAAATCCTGAAGATGTTTTTTAAAGTATACTGTGTTAAAAGGATGAATATTAGAATACAGGTCTTGTTGGAAATAAATCATTCAAATATTTTCATGTTTTCTTACCTCATGTACCTTGAAGTATAACATTACAGACAAGACATGACTGAAAAATCCAGTATAGTCATTATGTGCATCCCATCCGTGCACTACACGTGCCAAAAACAGCATGAAACCACGCACACTATGTGCACTAAACTGATGCTGTTGGGCCTATATAACAGATTGGGAAGGACTTTGTAACTTTGTAAATGAATTTTACTGTTTACTTACAGTTGCCCTACAAATTCATTATATAAACAAAAGCTGGTGGATATCTTGGCGGGCTAGAAAACCACGATCCAATGTAAATCCGTCACGTCCCCTGAAGTATAGCGTTCCATTTACGACAACACTTTCACATGAAAGTTTCAAGTGTTCAGTGTGCACTATGCACTAACTTACAGAACACTTAAGTAAGTGCACCCTTTGTGTCTTGAATATGATTTATTAATTTCACGTTTATTTTTCTTTCAGCATCTCCCATATGCTCAGTATTGATTTGGCATTGTTTTTTTGCTGGGTGCCCTTCCTGCCACATCCACCCCCATTTATTCGGGCTTTAGATTGGCACTGCAGTCCACTGGTTCATGTACACTATATTGTCAAAAGCATTTGCTCACCTACCTTGACTCACAGATTATCGTAAGTGTCATACCATTCTAAATCCATAGAGTTCAATATGACATTGGTCCACCGTTTGCAGCTAGAACAGCGTCAAATCTTTTGGGAAGGTTGTCCACAAGGTTCAGGATTTTTGACCATTTTTCCAGAAGTGCATTTGTGACATCACATACTGATGTTGGACGAGAAGACCTGGCTCTCAATCTCCACACTAATTCATCCCAAATGTGTTTCTATTGGTTTGAGGTCAGGCTGCTGTGCAGGCCGGTCAAGTTTATCCACACCAGACTCTCCCATTCATGTCATGTACAGGTGGAATCCTATCACAATTCCATGCTGAAATTCACTGAAGTTCCTGAGAGTGATTCATTCTTTCACAGATGTTTATAAAAACATTTTGCATGCAGAGATGCTTCATTTTATACACTATAGAAGTGATAGGAACACCTGATTCTGATCATTTGGATGGGCGAGCGAATACTTTTAGCATAATAGTGTATCTCAGTAGCTAGGTACCTAACTACCTCTAAACCTACATTGCCACAATATTCTGAATTAAGTCGCTTTGAACACCCTCACAACCTTGTAGGGCATCAGACATCCAGAGTCTTGCAGAGGCTGATTCCTGCCTGTCTCTTGCCCACGCTTGACTTAAATACAAGGAGCTCCAGTCCTGTGACACTTACAAAATTAGACATAATGAGCTTTAATTGCATGTTGAATTTCCTAGTAATTTTAGGCCGTATAAATCTGTGGCTGGTGTATCAAAGAGTTCCTCCATGCTGTTTTGACTGAGACGCGACGCATGTGGGTGTTACAGGTCAAGACTAGGATCATAACAATTAAAACTGGTATGATTCTGTCCCATTAAACTAATAAATTACAGCAATTGTATAAATGAATAAAGACAATATACAATATAGAGGGGATGCAGTACACATCACCACCGGCTGGAGTCATCGTGGATATGGCACATTGAGGGGTAAAAGCTGCTTTGTTAGTATTGTGTGAAACATAAAAACAATGAAAAAGGAAATAAATGTTTTATGATTGTTCAAAGCAGGAATTTAGAGTTATCGTTTTACAGACTGCTGAAAACAAAAGAAATAGAAGAAAATAGATTGCTGTGATTTGTAATTAAAAACAACTGGAGTCCAGGCTCATACCCAAAGTTCAATATTTAGCATCTACTAGACATGTTCATTTATATATTATGTAACATTTCTGTCAGCATTTTATGGACTAGCATGAGTGACTGCATGAACAGTTTATGAAACAGTTAAAATCATTTATTTTTCGCTTCAACCAATAATGGTGACAAGTGAATTATTGAATTTTAGGTTGTGTTACCTTACAAACATGATCTCTTATGTTTAAGGAGCACGAAGTGCATAGAAACTTAAACAGACTGAAGTTTTAAAGTTAATGTATGTACAGTTATTTTATATATAATTTACCTTACATAATCATTTTATTACACCTGTTAGCAGCTCAAACACAAACGTTAAGCTATTAAAAAAGGAAGTTATGTTCATCCAGTTTAACACTCCTGCCGAGGTTCAATAATTCAACATCTGTAAAAGCAGATTATTTTTGCCATTAGTTTGTTTATGCTTTTTGTTTCAGTCTGGTTTGAGGTCTGTGTGTGTGTGTGTGTGTGTGTGTGTGTGTGTGTGTGTGTGTGTGTGTGTGTGTGTGTGTGTGTGTGTGTGTGTGTCTATGCACGGACATGATTTGAATTACACGGCTTCAAATTTTTCGCATTGACTTGGCAACCTTTACCTAAAACATCTTCCAAACGGATCTTTTTATTCAGATAGACATCACAACACTGACTTTTTGCTGCTTAATATGTTTTTTTCATTAATGCACAGCTTAAAATCATTAGTTGATAATATTGTTGCATTAATAATCCGTGAGCATTCCATTCCAAACATTCAAAGCTCATTTTAGCTAAGTCTCCAGAGTAGTCCTGATTGTGCAAATAAACCGGCTGTCAAGGACCCGTACAACCTCAAGATCTACACTGACTAGGTTTAAATCCTCATCGTCATGGCTGTCATCAAAAAATGTGCAAAATATCATCTCTGCCAAGAGAGTGACTTTCTTCACACTACTGTTACACAAACCATTCGTTGGAACATTTGTTTTCTGTTTAACCCTTAAAGCTCATTTCCTGCATGCAATGAAGGTGGTGGGAAGACAAAGCTATGCTAAATGTGTCTCAATTGCCAGATGTGTGAACTTACTTATTCTCCCAGCCCAAAGTACATCTGTACAATAATTATTGTGTCTAATCGACGTCTTGATATGCGACACCTGTAACTGTTGCATAGCTTGTGCTCACTTATTTAGACCCAATTGTGAACAAAATTTACAGAAGAAAGCCTTTTGCATGGATTTGTTTATTTATTTATCAACGCCATGACTGTGTGTTACACAAGTCATATCATGTGCATCTTCAATTTGCCTTACCTGGATGTTTTTGGACTGTGTGGGGAAACCAGAGCGCCTGGACAAAACAGATGCAGACACGTGGAGAACATGGCCTTTTGTGTAAACATCTTAAATCTTTGAGTTCAGCTCTTGAAAAATGGGAGCAAGTGTTGCATTTATATTTTTATTCAGTGTAGCTATACAGAAATATAAATGTACAGGCAAAATGCTTCTCCCATTATTTAATCAATCTGACATACTCCAACTTCATAATCTTGGTCAAGAATGAAAAGAAAAATGTCTACCATGACTATGTTTCCTCTGTTCTTAATGGTTTATCACAGCACAATAAGACACTAGTGATGGAAATCTGCTTCATGTCTGCAAGAAGTAAAAAAAATACAAACAGCCATGAGGTCAAAGGGCCTCAACAAATCTTTATGGCTTACATGCTAAAGCTGTGGAGAAGTCAGAGCCAGTGAAGACACACAACTCTGGGAATAGTCGGCGCAAACAGGCCTGCTTTCTTTTACCTCTTTCCATTTTACAACCCTCTCTAAACACCTTTCATCTGTCTACAATAACATGCTCACCCCCATATCCTTTGGAGACATGACACAAAAAAAGAAGTAGGCCCATCTGTATTAACTGTGGTCAAAAATTACGTTTCAGTGCTTTTGATGTTCGGTACAATCAGATCTAGATTGAGCATTCTCACCTGGCACAAGACGATCATAAACACCTCACAGTGCCGCTAGTGAGCATATGAGTAAATCTGGCCGCTTGTATCAGCTACAATAGCCCACTAAAGCTCCCCTACAAACTCTATTTAAAAGTAAACTCATAGTTCAAAACATGGCAAACATTGTCGTGTGTGGCTGCACCTTTTTCTACATTTGATTGCTCTGTAATATAAAAATTACCTGGACCAAGCTATTAAACTGATTAACCTACCTATGCAGATATGGAAGAATGCAATCGCTTTTCTCTGCTAATGCATAGGTAAAGCTACAAAGGGTCAAAGATCTGCAAAGCATCACCATGAAAAAAAGACATTTGCATGACAGGGGAATGATTCATCTGTACCCACATGGTTGTGGGGATTTGAGTCCAGGTATTATCCAGTCAAAATACACATTCACAACAGTGGAGGAAAGGGATTTAAAAGACATTGGGATGTTTTCTCTCTCAGTGATAACATTAACAAGCACAGCATTAAAACCTCAACAAGTTTCATACCATGGGAACTTCTAACACGACGATTCAGTAGTATTAGTACACTACCACTTGTGACTTGTCTTAATTTATACTTAATACTTAATTTAAACACTTAAGTGAAGTAAGTTAAAAGAAAGAACTGAAAAATAAACTTTTAAAAGTTGTCTTGCCTTCTGGATATGTGTCAAAAGTCAAAAACCACCACCTGATTGACCTGTACAATTCATCAATTTTCTAAATAAAATAAGGACTGTCAGTAAACATGGCAGAAAGAGCAACAAAAGTAAAGAACGAGCAACAAAAGTAAAGAGCAACATAAGTAAAGAGCAACAAAAGTAAAGAAAGAATGAGTGCGTGAGAAAAATCAATTGAGGCCAAATCAGTCCTAGCTATTAAGGTTTTAATATTTTTGACACTAAAGCTGCTTCTTGTGTATTTATAGTGGTGGACAGTGTGAAAAGTGTGGAGTGTGAAGACACAGCAGCCTTCTGATTACTAATCTGATACTTTAACCACTAAGCAACTATTGTCTAACACTTGCCAGATGCCACCTTGCACAAAACAGTAAACAAACAGTAAATGTGTTTTTTGGTAAATCTCTAGTTAACCCAGCTGCATGTTTTTGGTTTGTAGGTAGAAAGTAACCAGTTACACAGAACATAAAGGACCAAGAATTCTCCGAATGGGAACTGAATCCAGGACTACCCACTGTTCCATGCCGCTGTGCGCCTAATGCTAACAACTCAAAAACATCAAATTATAAAGTCAATATTTTATGCCAACTGCAAGTAGAACACAAATATAGCACCACAGTATTACTAACAAAACTGTATTTAAAAAGCTCCACAACAAAATAGTTGTTTTCCTGATTTCCAAGAGAGTTGTTAGTGGAAAATAAGGATGAATAAAAGGGATGATTAGAAGAATGCCAGATGGGTAAACATAAAGAAAGAATAAATATACAGAAACAAATAAAGGATGAGAGAGATACAGAAACGTCGATGGAGAGAAAGAGAGCGTGATAATAAAATAGATGCTCTAGATTAAACAGTCCAAACTGGTGCAACTGTGCTCCAGATGTTGATGGCCTCGCTCCTTCCACAGAAGGTTGTCTGGGTCATAGCAATGTTCAACTGTTCAAAAAACCCTCATAGTAGATCATAGAGTGTTCATGTGTCTGTGCATACAAGCAAGCGTTTATGGATATGTGTGTGTATGCATGAATGCACATGTTTATTGAAGAACAGGCGGAAGTGTGGAGCTTACCATGTGTGATGCATGAAGATGAAAGAATTTTGGGGGCCCTAGTAAAAGCTAAGGGTATAGCTGGCAAAAAGACCAAACACTGCTCACTAAAATGCCACTACACATCTACTAGCACTAACAATTAAAATACAAATTTCATAGTCTATTCCCACTTAACACACAAGTTAATACCAATAATTACACACTACCGATCACCATTATGTGCATGAATAAGCAAGATATACAAAAAAAACCCACTAAAATCCATAGTGTAAATGGGCCATGCTTCTCAGACTTTGAGTGAGCCAGATGACGGAAACGCGGTGAGGGGAGACCTCTTCCACAGAGTCCATGTGTTTATGGCTCATGCCTGTGGTATGACGATGGATTCTCCATATAAAAGCCGGTAGGATCATGGGGTGTTTCAAAAATCGCTCTTCTAAAACAGTTGCTGACAGAATGACAACGTCCATATTTATTTTGGTCAGAGAGCAGGGTATTTTGTGGGAAGTTAATCAGAGGCTCCAACCCCCACCCCCAAATTGGGTAGGTAACCATGGTCACCAGCAAGATACATAGATAGTGTAAGTAAGATGAAAATGAAGTGTTCGCGAGGATAATGCTGTTTGAATTCGTAACCACATTAATATTAAGGTATCTTAGATTTGAATGATGTGGAGGTGGAGATCTTGTAGGCCCGAGTCAGCCCACCTATTACATTTACATATTTACATTTTCAACAAATAGCAGATGCTTTGACCCAAATTGATTAATAATTACAATGGAATTTTGAGCAGTTGAGGATTTTGAAGAGAAAGCCATCGCCACCCTTTTAGGGAACCTTGGTTAACAAATTTTGATTTTGGTTACTGACCTGTAGCCATTACTCTAATCATGTCTATGTGGTCTTCCACCAGGTCTTCTGGGTTCCTCTACCCCTCACAACATCATGCATGCTGGTAGAACAGCTATATATTTAAAATGTTGAAGTACTGTCCTATTCTACCTTCTAGCTGAATTGTCTACAGACCAGATGAAACTCTAAAGCTTGGGGGAATGTTTATTGGTTGTTGTTTTACCAAATTTGAACAGGTTCCCGGAATACCTTTAGTACTTGGCCTATGAAAGAAAAAAAAGTTGTTCAGTTTTTTTGGCAACTGAAACACTTTAACAGCCTTTCCGCATGAGTAAGAATGGATAACTGTGGATAACAGTGTGCTTTGTGTTCCCAGGATAGGATTAAGGCACACTGTGACCCGGATCAGGATAAATCAGTCTGCTTTTGTTGAATACAATCCCATTTCTACATTTTAAACATTTAAATTCATTTACTTTAAAAACATTATTGCTGCTATTAAACTAAGGACAACCAGAACCTGGATAAGAGAAGCTTGGAAGGTTTGTTATACATAATAATTGTGGCGTATCAGTACAGATACTGAATCAACCTTGAGATGAAGCCCCAGTCAGTTGACTCTGCCCCGATGTAGCAGCCTCAAACTTGAACCCCATGCACTTAGTGTACTGGATTTAAATCCTTGGTAAGAAAATATCTTTGGCATTACATTTATGCGACAGATTAGGCGGAGGGGGTAATACTGGCATGACCACACTGGGATAGATTTTGTTCATTAAAGAAAGTATATTGTACAGAATCATTATGGGGACAAAGGGTCACAAAGATGAGACAGCAGCCAGATGATGAGCTCCACTTGTTCTGGAAAAGAAATGTATCTCGTGTTCTGGATGGCAAGACTCTTGAGATCAACACTTGCCTGTGATAATACCGAGACGTAATTTGACATTAATCATTCCTACGGTTCAACAACAAGGCCAAATCTCATTGAGAGTCATCATCAACAGATCGTGTTCTGCTTCGACATGCCCCAGGCTTCTGTAAACACGCCAAGGAGCCTGACAGTAATGAAATGAATAAGCCAAAAGCACCAGCTTAGTTTCTTTCTGCCTATTTGTAATAACTGCAACCAAGGGGGGTTTACTCAGTGGTGGCAAAAGAGCAGTGCTTGCTATTTGATTTGGATAAGTCGACCCAGTGTAATGCTCTAAAGACAGGGATGAGAGTGTGGACCAAAAGAAGTAAATTAGCTGTCTGTGCAAGCAGGCATCTGTGCTAGCCTGATGATGGGGCATAAAAAGTGCATGTTTGACACAAGAATGCTGAAAAATAGATCTTTTTGGTTTTTCAAACCAAACACGGGCAGCAAGTCCGATGCCAAATGCATAATAGAAATATGGAAGTAGGAAAGGATGGAGAACGGACATTTTTGGCTAAGCTTGTAAGTGCTTTACTGTCCTGTTATAAACACACAGAATCAAATGTTAGGTTAGACGAAAATGTTAGATAAAGGTTTCTTTAGCTTTAGAAGTAACAACGTGTCCTAGCTTTTCCTATTTTGTACTTTCTATACTGTTTACATTAATGTTTACATATTGTTTCATTTATAATCTATTTTTTAGCTTGTTAACCGTAATTTCGAGTGTTCGGATGGAGTAGTTCCAGTAGTAGTGGAGCATTTCACTGCAAGTTGTACTTTGTATAACTTTGTTCGTAACGAATAAACTTTGATTTGATTTGATTTGATTCGCTCATAGTCTGCCCTTGTGTCAACAGTGACAGCAGGGTCTGGACTGCTATGGCAGATGTAAGACTGGCAGATTGCTAAGTGTATTCCAGCTGTGGGTCAGCCTCTAGAAGAGAATCTTTGCCGATAGACGATGATCCCATAGCTGCTCAGAAAATCTTGGTCTTCCAACCAGACATTTCTAGTAGGTTCGAAAGTTATACATGCTCTACAATTTATTGCGCCTTTTACATGGATTTACAAGCATAGAGAATGCAAGTAATAATAATGCAAGAGAATGCCAGGTCATAATAATCTGTACCATTTACTGTATGTTCGGTGGTCTATTAAAAAGATAAAATTAGCTCAAAGAAAGTTTAAAAAGAAACAAAACACATTGCTGAATGCCAGGTCAAGCAAGGTCTTCTTTTTAATGTAATGCTATAGTAGTGAGACGTATCTTATATTGACATATGCCCAAGTAGGAAAGTAAATTGCCTGAGTGCAGCAGTCACATTATAGCCTAGTATACTCCTATTACATAAATGAATAATCAATTGTATTACACCACCTGCTATATCCAGATGCCATACAGAACAATTGCTAATAGAAGTGCTTCCTTTTCTTACATCGCACCGAGTCCAAAAGCTTTTTATTTTTGTTATTTCATGTACAGAGAATCTATTATTCCTGAATTACATGTTTTCATTAGACTGTCTGAATATCAAGGAATTAATGTACGATTAAGGAGTCATTTAATGGAAAGTTGTCTACGCAACGGGTAGAACTATTGACATGACATAAGGTGCTGTTGGACAGAAAGAAAGCAGAAAGGGGAGACAGCGGTGCATCTGTAATGCAATGCAAGTAGAGTAAGCTAACTGAAGGGCTGAAAACATCAGTCACATGCTGAAAGATTAGTAAGGGTGCTGACAGGACATCTTACAGAGCTCCAATATGCTTGTCTCTTTTCTTATGCACTTAATTCATCTTTTAATTTCTGCTTCTCTAATCTCATTTTATCTAAACTCTTTTAATCTTTGCTCATCTTGTTACATTCGATTTCTGAATCTCTAATCTCATCTAATCTCTTCTCCTTTTTTTGGTCTCCTATTTTGTTTTGTTTTTATTCGTCTTGTAAGATCTCTTCTAGCGTTGCAAGGTCTTGCGTCCCTTCATCGTGATATGACCTATAACCCAATCATTTTTAACATTTAGCACCTGTATCCATGGTGACTTACAATTTTGACAGAACATGGTTTAACTGAGTAATTGAGGATTAGGGATTTCAGGGGGCCAATAGGGGCAAAGTGATGAGGCCTAAACTGGCCACCTTTATATTACTAGTACAGTACTTTCACCACTGAGCTATCACTGGCAATCATATGTGGAAGGTCACTATGCAGGTCGACCCCAACTAAAAATCTTGGATGAGTGGTGAACTGTATCTCAACACCTAACCTGTGTACAGATAAACTGATCCAACTTTTTGGATTTGTGTACCTGGATTATTGAACATGCATCACAGGATTTTGCATCATTGTTCCTCCACTCGTGTCTTTATTTTATCTCTCATCACTTATTCAGTTGGCTTTGTATCATTCAAACATCTTCTGTCTTTCATCTCTTCTTCATTTCGTTTTCATAATGTTTCTCTCATTTTGGTGCCACAATTACAAAATATTTAAATCTTCATTTTGCTTTTACCTCGAATGTCTTTATATGTTTGTATCTGTGATAATCTCATGATCATACTCTTTTATCCATATCACGGTAAATTCAACAGCAGAGAGTTGAATACTTTTATGTAATACCGCTATACCTATACTTTGCTACACTGGATGTTGTGTAAAGTTTCATGAAAGTTGAAAAGTGATCCCATTCCGA
This sequence comes from Hoplisoma paleatum, assembly GCA_028565875.1. Classification (NCBI taxonomy): domain Eukaryota; kingdom Metazoa; phylum Chordata; class Actinopteri; order Siluriformes; family Callichthyidae; genus Hoplisoma; species Hoplisoma paleatum. The sequence goes on from JAOTRQ010000029.1 coordinate 2,635,517, forward strand.
CTGGTTATGTGACTAACATTTCTTGTCTCTTTTCTATATATATACAGTGGAACCCCGGTTAACGACCACAATCCGTTCCGAAAGGTCGGTCGTTATCGGAAATGTTCACTA
>JAOTRQ010000029.1:2658920-2669698 GCA_028565875.1 Hoplisoma paleatum
CAGGCCCGCGGGCGACTCATGAGGTCCTCGCGGGCGACCTGGTGCCCGCGGGCACCACGTTGGTGACCCCTGATGTAGCGGGAATGATTGGCAATGCCCGAAACAGACAAAATTGGCCACAATTGGCTGTGAAAATCTGAGGCATGATTGATTCACTTGGGGATTGATTTGGATCATTGACTTATTTAAGATGAATTGATATTCACTTTAAAAAGCAAAAGACACTGGAACTTTTGTTTTGTTTAGTTTCCACCTATTCCAGAAAGTAGTATAAAAATTTTTGCTTTATTTTCAAATTTGTCTTAACTTTAATTAAGGAAAAGGTCTCGTGAGTCATAACCCAAGCCTCATGTGCAAGCTAGCACACCCTCCAGTAACGCAATCGAAGATCCCCAGCAGCAGAAGACTACATTAAAATAAAAGAATAAGGGAGAAAGTGTATAAAGAAATCCAGAGAAGAAAAACTTCTGTTAATGTTCTCCACATTGCAGATTAACACCCGACCCCAAATTTGTATATCATGTAAAAGCTGTTAGACAAAGCCACAATCAATTTGTTACGTGTTTCATGCTGCACACACAGAGGAAGAAAAAAAATGAACGACATCCATATGCTTCAAACAGACTACTTAAGAACATTCAGCACTGCTGCTTCTTTGTGCTGTATTCTTTCACTAACACAATGAATAAAGAACAAAAAAATGGCAAGAGCAAAACCAATGACAACCGCCCAAACCACCCCCCCCCCTCATTCTAACAGAATCTTTTCCACCAATGGAAAAACCTGGGCATCTAAACTGTTGCGTGTTTCATCTGGAAACCTCCACTGCTGTGTATATACCATAAAAAGTGCAATAAAGCCGTGTAAATAGAGCAAAGTGGCAATAAAACACCTGCCACACAACCCAGACTAGGAAAGCTTTGTGAGCTGTCCACAGAACAAGACTGACTAAAGAGAGGAGCATGACTAAACGCCATCAATATTCAGCCTTTAAATCTGTGTCGGCTCAATGTTGTAAGGGTTAGCAAAACCTTCCAGTTGTGTTCTGGAAACAATTCGTCTAAACGATTTACTGGTATAAAAAGCTGAGACAATATGATAATTATAAATGTAAAAAATAAAGTTCTTTACATTTAACTTTTGACCTTTATTTGATTGCACTTAGTTCTGAAATCTAATTGGTTATGCACAGTATTCTCACATAAACTAACAGTGAACTGACAATTAGCAAGTGACAAACAAAAGTAATGTACGTAAACAAATTGTATGCTTTTTATACTCTTAACACTTGGGGCAATTAGAGCTTGTCATAAAATGTTTGTCACATTTTAACTTCATGCTTTTCTATAATTCCTAAACATAAAAGGTTACTTAAACACCAGGTTATATCATACGCAGTGGACAATTTTGTATCTCCAATACACCTCACTTGTTTTGGACTGTGGGACTGCAGCTCCTAAAGTAAACCCTTGAAGACTTTGTGAGAGGATGCAAACTCCACAGAAAAAAAGCCGGACCATCTCACTTGGGGATCAGACCCAGGACCTTCTTGCTGTGAGGTGACAGTGCTATTTACTTATATAAAAAATGAATTACAAAGACAGGCAAAGAAATACATTTAAGCAATGGATGGGTTAACACTTTGCTCAGGGGCCCAACAGTGGCAAATTGGTAGCAGCAGTGGGGAAATGTACCTTTTGCTGAACTTATTTAATTGAACACAGAGGAAATAAGAAAACCCAACCTGAAATGAACGTTAATTTTTTAATTATAAGAAAAAAATTCATCCCTCATCAAGAAATAATTATTTTTATCTAAACCATGTGTGGCACAATTGTGGCACCCCCTTCATTTATCACTTCCTCTTCCCAAAGATCAGGACTTAGACCACTAGTATAAAATCTTGTAAGGTTGGTGGAAAACAGAGCGGGAAAGTTAAAAACTCTCTGGACCTTCTAGACTTTGCTGTTTATCTTGCCACACAAATCCTGAGTTGGGTTTGAATAAAGAAGTTCGAGGAATCACTCAACGAGCTTAACTTGCCTCCAGTAAACCGTTTTAGAGTTGATCTAGACATATGTTTTGAATCAGTGATCGGCTGGAGGATGTAATGACGATGCATTGGTTAATTGGCAGGAAAGGCTTTTTCCTGCTCGGCCTTCTGAACAATCCTTTGCCATGGAGGTGGCATCTGATGGTAGTTTTAAAAATTAGGGGAAAACAAGTCGCAGGTTTGACACAGTTGAAGTAAAATTGAACATCCTTTTATATGTTATTGCATTAAGATAGATTAGGCTGGCATGATGGGTCACGGTGGAATGGTGGGCAGCGTGATAAGGACAAAACAAGAAGATCCACAACGCCCATGCAGGACTCTCCAAGTTCTTTCTGTATAGAGCTTAATGTTGTCCTTGGGTGTGTCTGGGTTTCATTCAGGAGCCCAGTTATCCAAAGTAGGCCATTAAAATATAAACTAAGACACTGTTGTGCAGAGCCCATGCTTGGATAAATAAGAAGGGTTGTTTTAAAGATGGGCAATTGTCATAAAAATGATGAAAAATGAATAATGCGGATCACAACCCACCTGTGCTACTTCTAGCCTTGAATTTACAATGTTAAAGAATGACCAAAAATATTTGACCATGTCACCTCAATTATACACGCTAATTGTAGACAGAGCTAAGAAAGTTAGAATTCGCTGCACAAGTGCCACGATTTGAATCAGTTACTGGAAAAAGATAAATCAATATTAGTTTAAAAAACAGAGGTTGATGGCACGACTCGCCTTACCTGGTTGACGTCACTTACAGATTTTCCAGGTAGGGGAATTACCAGCAACCTTCTGATCACAATCTCAAATTACCAGGACACAGGTGCCAAAACATCATATTCGTTTATTTTTATAGCATGGGATATGTTTAAAAAATTGCATTTAAGTCTTTTTCAAGCGGGACAAGTGAAGCATCATTGTGCATAGTCTGTAGCTACCTCCAAAATAAAAGGGAATCAATTATTTAGATAAAAATGATAAGCAAAAATTATTAGTTTTGAAAGATTAATTAAATTTTTTGAAAGAAAATAACCAAAGACTAACTGTTTCCAATTTTATTGAAAACTTTTAATGTGGTGAACCCAGTATTATGACCCATATCACATCCTGAGAAAAGCATTTTTGTATCACAAATAAATGTAGTTAAGAAATTATAGAAACAGGGTTTGGTCTCTTAAGATTATAAGAATAATGAAAATTTCTTGATATGACAAGATTAGTCTTATTTAAATTGTTAATCGTGTCTCATTCTCACTTGCGCATGCACGCACGCACGCGCACACAGACACACACACATTTTCCTTGTGCAGTCAGTACACAGACTTGACAAAACAAATGAGAAAAAAAATTTAAGGAAGCCTTTGAAATGGCTTTAAAACAGATTAATTGATGTGTCTGTGATGCCTGGTTTCATGTGTATACACGCGCGCGTGAGTGAGTGTTAGGCTACACTTGTGAGTGAGGTTTAGGTGCTGGCAGCGGGTCTTTGTCCATACTTCCTTTAGGTAATAAAAAGAGCTTGTGAGTGGTGGGAGAACAGAGAGGAGGAAACAGGAAGCAGTCCCACATTGTGGACACATTTAGAGACCTGCTGCCTTCTGTACTACCGGAACATTTTTATTAATTAATAAAGCGGGAACCGAACCAATGTGTATTGAACATGTGTTGCTAAGAATGCAGCTGTCAACGGGCTTGAACCAGCAACCTTCAAATTATTAGTCCAGGATATTAAATCACTGGATTTCGACTTGGAATGTGTCTGGAATACCATCAGCTTAAAAAGAAAGCGCACTATTGTGACAAAGCAAAATAGAACCTTCATTAAGAGGACAGTAGAAACTCAGTGGTTAAGATGCTGGACCAGTAATCATGAGGTTACCACTAGCAAGGTTGGGCCCCAGAGCAAGATCTTGACCCTCAACTGCTCAGAATGTGTTCAAGTCATAATTGTAAGTTCCTTTGGATACAAACATCCACCAAATGCTTAAAATGTATGTTTAATAAAGTAAATTAATTCAAGAACTTATCATTCATCACTTTATGTGCTTCATGTCACTTGATCATCACTTGGACCAGTTGGGGGAACTGGGCTTGTGAACAAAAGGTTGCCGGTTTGATTATCTGCGTGCGTGCGTGCGTGCATGCGTGCGTGCGTGTGTGTGTGTGTCCAGCTTACTTTATGCTGATACACTGATGAATTCTACAAAAGGTCTCAAAGATGAAGAGCCGAGCATTTTCGATGAAGTCCTCCAGACAAGCCACCAGAAAGAAATCATTGACCAGCACCTACAGGAGACATATTGGATCACATTATACATTACAATGAAGACTTTTGTGTCCGATTTAACCCACCGGTTACACAAGATACACAAACGTTTGACCGGTACTGTACACGTTCCAGAGTGAACTTAGTTCCGAATCTTGGTACTGATGCGCTAGTGGAAAATTCTGCAGCTCCACCTGAGCACACTACATGACATACCTATGACATGAACAAGAAAAAGTCTGTTACGATACTCAAACTAGAAGGATGAAGGGAAGGAAGTATTGTTTACAACTGCAGTCAGAAATATTTCTTTGGCAGCTGTTATAAAAAAGGAGAATCCTGTTTGCATGAAGAGGAGAAAAAAAAACTGAAGAAACGAACAATTTAGGGCTATTCCTGCCACGCCAAACTAACCACATATCTTGGAATTCCAGCGTCGCCACATGAAACAGGACAGGAACAAAGACAGCCCACCCCTCCCCCCTACTTCTATTTGACCGCAATAACTTTGACTTATCGCCACTCATCTTGCCCACTGCCGCAAGGTCCAGCGAGCTACATGGTGGAACCGATTTACCCAGCCACAGTTCACACGGCTCCTCTACCATGTAATTATACTCCCAGAGAGGCATGGCGGCTGGGTTCTTATCAACGTTCAGCCCCTGCACGCTCATCCTTGCAATTTATCCTTACTCTTCCTCTCCAATTGTTCACCTCGCGACGGTTCGGTGCTGTGAATTCCACACTCGTGAAGACATGCGAGAGCTCCTGCTGTCACTACATGGTTCATGAGTAGTCCTCGTCCTCCATCTACGATCACTCTGTTTGCTTAGGCTCTGTCTGCTGCTATCTCGGCTGTTCTGACTGAACGGATCCCAACTGCACGGCACTATCAGCCCGTGTACATCTCACTGACAACAAAAGCTTATCTTAATCGGTAAGAGCCCTAGTTCATTTAAGTGCCACGATTACTTTCATCTTTGTTTTTAGGAGGAAAAGACCCTCAATCAGCTTGTCAGTAAGGCCACCAAATGTCCTTTTAAGATGGTAATATAATAAAGAAAAAATGGTGAGACCTTGTTTACTGTTAAAATAATACAGCATCTGAGGTTGGTTGACCTAGTCTGTGACGTTAATGCCAACAATTTTTACATTTGTTAAGCTTATGGATGATTTATCCTTTCTTCTTTCAGTCATCAGGCTGTATAACCAGGACAACCTGAAATTATCCAACAGGAAAAAAAAATCTAACTTTGTTTTCTGATCTGCTTTTATGTACAACACAGTTTCAATATCATGATATTTTACACGGTACACACCACCAGATCATATGAGGCCTATTTGACCAAGAAAGTGCCGAGTCAGATGACCAGAGCGCTACAATCTCCTGACATAAACCGTCTGAGTTTTGTATTTGATTTAAGAGAAGTTGGACTGCAGACAACACAGTCAACATGTGCACCACACCTCTGGAAACTTCTTTAAAATTGTTGAGAAATTATTCAAGAGTGGCTCCCCATGAAATTGATAAAGAAAACAACAATGGCCAAACCAAGTGCAAAGCTGTCACATCAAAGCGAAATCGCCTACTTCAGGTTTGTTTAAATGTTTTGTTTGTTCCTACATAGTTTGAATGTCCATGTGTATCACTGCCTCCCAAATCGACGCCATGGCAACGCAGAGTCTGTGTTGATGCGACATGATAGCCATCAAAACAATGGAGTGCGCACGCTTATAGTTAAGTATTCAGTCTTTGGGTCGGTACGGTGGCAAGACCGCCACACTAAAAAACAACGACACAGCCAGAGCTGCTTTTGCTTTGCATGCTAATGCACCCCAACGACCTAGAGGAAAAGAGTTCTAGCAAAGTCTCAGACAAAACTACTTTCTTAGCTCTAAAAAGCCAAGTCGGCTCACAAGAAGTGTTTGTTTCCACTGCAGTCTTCAGCTGAAATTCAGTTTAGAGCATCTTCAACGTTAAACACCGCATCAGTTAACCCGTAACAAAACTGGCGACGGTTTGAATTTGCTGTGACACTGGGCGTAAAGTAGGAGCCGGAAAACAGGCCCGGTGCCAAGCATGTCATCTGTCAAAAATATATCAAGAACGGGCTCGGGCTTTCAACCGGCTAGGCAAAAAATAAATAGGCACGCTTAACGTGGAAATGAGAAAATCGGTAACATGATTTATAAACGTGCTGCAGTGATGAAGTCCCAGTAATTACGCCAGATGTTTTTCCTTCCAGACATTTATGGTCAAAAGTCGGGATGAAAATGAGACTCGGATCGCACATAGTTAAGCCTTTTATGTCTGGGCTGAGCCAAACGATTGAGCCATTAGGGGAAGCTCGATTATGCTCTGCATTCTAATAGGATCGTTTTCTGAGAGAAGAAATGTTGAGTACACCTGCCTGACCTAGGAGTCAGCACTTCGGCTAGTTGGCCCTTTGGCAAGTCGACGTTCCCAGGTTATTTAGCTTGTGGTGTTAACAGTCTTTGATGTGTCATGACACTGATTAGCTAACCATTATACTTGAAGTATTTTAATACAATTTAATAAAGACTGGTTAGATGAAATTAGAACTTTACAATGTCTACATTTTCATTTGCAGCATTTAAAGCACAACCTGAGTTTCCATCCAAATGTTACGCCAGTGTGATCCACATTTATGAAATATAAGCAGAAGAAAAATCACGTTGAATCAACTGAACCGGTTCGCTTTACTGTCTGACTCATATTCACCTATAGAATATGAACTGAAAATAAATAAATAAAAAATTAGGCATTGTTGGGCTCTTAAAAAAAGTTGTTAATCCACGACACTAAAGAGGTGACGTCTAATGGTCGACCCTTCACAATGACCCCAACTTCCAAAGCTGAGAAAAGTACAGAAAGAATTTTGTTGTTCTGTACATCTGTATATGTATTATCAACGTAATGATTTAAAAAGGATCTAAGATGAGGACAGATGATTCTTTTGAATCGATATTCATTAAGGATAAATCCATATTTAACTTATAACAGCAGATCTGCTTGTGCGATATTTTATATTAAATAATTAAAAGAAAGCATTTATCCCTAATAAGTTTATATGATGACTTAAGCCAGTGTATTCTCTATTATTCAAAACAAACCCAGAAGCTCCTTCCGATGAGGCGACCGTGATGTCATAAGATCCTCTGATATCAGCAATGGACTTTTCAGTAGATTACAGAGCACCATCTTATACACGCGAGAAATGTTCGGTCAGTGCTTTGAGCTAATGTGTGGGTAGTAAAATACGAGTGTATGACGCAGCGCATCAGGAGGTGAAATCTAATGCAGAGCCCATCACCCAGTCCCATTACAACAGGAGCAAAAATATAGATGTCTGAACCACAGCTTGCTCCTTTCAGCATATGAGCCAGCCTCAACATACCAAAAGTGCTTCTAGTTAACCGCGCCACTGATGGACGATTACCGGGCATCATAAAAATAAAAAAGGTCGAGAGATGGTGAGTCAGAGGCTTTCCAAAAGGCTTTTTGCTCTGGACAAAGACACCCACATAGAGCACTTTCAGAGAGCCCTTTCAGGACCCCAAACCAATGCAAAGGCCAGCTGTGGGCAAGTGAGGTTTGTGATACAGCATCAGTAATGACTCTCACTGCCGACTGGGAAAGTTCATACGACTCTGCTGACCGGCCGCAGTTCAGGGCCATGTGCGGTTTCATCACAAGCTCGTCATTAAGGAAAAGTCAAAGCATCATGCTAGTAAAATGGACCGATTTTGTGGTCAGACTGTTTGCGCTTGTCTGGTTTAAAGACGGTAAGGCGTTTTTTGGAAAGATGCTCCATTTTAAGCTTCAATGGGGCAGTAAAAGATCCTAAAACAATCCAACATGGCAGAATCGCTTGGCTCATGTGTAAGCACAATGGTTTTGGGGAACGGCCTCATAAACAAGCTAATAAATATAAAGAAATCAGCTGGAACTTACCGACTCACACTCTCTGAGTTTCTTCTGAGCACTGTCGAAATCAAAGTTCACGTACAAACACTCCACGAACTCTGTGATAGGGTCTTTGTAGGTGTAGGACTCCTGAAAACACACAAGTAGAACATGAATCAATGATATGGATGGATGGCTAGACAGACAGAGATTAATATGGATGGATGGATGGACAAACTGATAAGACAAAAAGATAAGGTAGATAGATTAAATGTGATAGAGAAGATTGATCGGACAGATGAATGGACGGATATATAGATAAGATTGATTAATATTAATCAGACAGATTATACTTTTATAGATACTATACTATTCCTTGTTTTGAAAACGTTTTTCATATTGTTGAAAAGTTGTAGCAGTGGGCCACATGTTGAAGAGATTACACAGCTGGAGACGCCTCATAGTCAGATTTTTATGACACTGATCACCACGGACGCTACTGTTGTGGGATCACGAGTCACTGCAAAACTAAAATCCGGCTGCCCAACATCATTAATCAAACCTTATAAGTATGAGATGCTGTGTAACGGAGCAGGAAACTGGACCGAACCGATGAGAGAAAGTATACAGAACATTTTGTCCAACATTTCGTGATGCATGCTCAACAATCCAGGTACACAAATCCAAAAAGCGTCATCAAGACTGAAGAAATCCAGATGAACCGATTCAACTCCTACACTCTCTCAAACAGTATCAGAACATCAATACCCATGAGTTGCAGATTACATTTCATTTAGCAAATGCATTTATCCAAGCAACTTACAGCATTATTATAATATACAGTATAAGCCACTGAAGTTTAAGATCCTTGCTCAAAGGCCCAGCAGTGACCACCCTGAACCAGCGTTCTTTGGATTACTAGTCCAGTACCCTAACCACTAGGCTATCGCTGGCATCTAAGGTGTCCAAACATTTTGTAAAGAGAGCAAGATTTGGTCAAGTGAAAACATTATTTGAAGCATTAAGATTAAAGTAATTTATGAAATATTTGTACTTATTTTAATCTCGGAATTTAGCAGAGCCAATGACGTTGAGAAGAATCGATGCCTTGATTAAGGGCACTTCAGTCCAGGCCTGTTGACTTTTGAAGCAGAACTAGCAACCCTCCGATCACAAGTTCTGTAACCACCTCAGACGACACATGTCGTCATGTTAAGATCAAATTAAATTTAAAGAAAAAGGAGAGAAGAAAAACGTACACAGAACAAAACGTGTTATTAATAATTAAATATGCTACTTCTTAAAAGCCCGCCTTTTAAAAAAAAACACACACAATCTTTTTTTAATTGAAAACATACCAGCTACCCTGTATTCTTTGTGCCCAAAACGGAATGTGCCTTGTTTAAGGGCACTTCAGTCCAGGCCTGTTGACTTTTGAAACAGAACTAGCAACCCTCCAATCACAAGTTCTGTAACCACCTCAGACGACACCTGTCGTCATGTTAAGATAAATTTAAATCATTCATAAATCAGTAAAAAAAAAAAAAAGTATGTACGTTAAACCATTCGTTTAAGGCCCATCTTGACCAGAGTGGATATCAGCGACAGTAGAAGAGAACGCAACTGGGGAATTGGATATGACAAAAGAACAAAACTAAGGAAAAAACTTCTCCCGACACACATAAATGCGAGTTTAAATCACAGCTCTGCTACAAGCTCACTGAGGTCCTTTACTGGTGACGATTGGCTCGTCTATCAAGGCTGGATACAGGACAGGATTCCTCATACCTCTACAGTGTGGATGAAAAAGTAAATTGGACCTCAACCTAATCAGGGAAGTAGCTATGACTAGTCTGGGAGAACTTCAGTAGAACTTTAACAAGCTGCTCATATTGTTTTAAATGAGCTAATCTTTTTCTATTCAGAGACTTCACATTCTTTCAGTGTTGTTTTCACATGATGTGAAGCGGTCTTTTGTTTAGCCTTTGTAGCAAGGGTTCGTTTAAATCATGTATTCTATAAAACAAACAGCGTGGAAGATTACAGTGTACATCTGTGATCTCCCACTATTGTTAAAGCTGATTGGTAGGCCGGAATTCGAACAAAAGAACAGCCGCACTGCATTGTTTCTCTCGTAGCAGAACGTTTTCAGTAAACTAGCTAATTGACATCAAACATCAGAGCATTACCTGCTGGATAACTTTGACCAGCTCTTTCAGCACCTGCCTGCGCTTGCGGACGTCCTTGTTAGTAATGACGGCTGTAGTGAGGTAGCGTAGGATGTGAGGACACATGGTCTGAATGGCGTTGAGATACCTACAAGACACAATCAGAAGACACATTGGTAGTTACTGGTTTACTGAAGCAGTAACAATGCACAAATCCATTCACTTGTAGCAAAACATTATACTGAATACATATATACTTTTCTAGCGAATAGTATAGATCAGGGGTCATCAACGTGGTGCCCGCGGGCACCAGGTCGCCCGCGAGGACCTCATGAGTCGCCCGCGGGCCTGTTCTAAAAACAGCTC
>JAOTRQ010000029.1:2673038-2686119 GCA_028565875.1 Hoplisoma paleatum
CACACACACACACACACACACACACACACACACACACACACACACACACACACACACACACACACACACACGTCTGCTCAACAGACAGAATGGCAAGGTAGTGTACACTTGGGCCACTCTTGTGCACGAGTTCATCTTTCACTAGTTTCAGCAGGCAGTGGGAGAGAAGCCACAAACGCCAGAGTGCGAGCAATGAGTTCTTTGTTTATAGGGGAAATAAGAAGTACGCATGTGTAACGCGGATACTGCCAATACTCTTGGTGAACTGCAATTATCTTCTCCCACAAACCTACTTTGGTAATATCTGATTTCCAAAGTATTCTGTTGGTGAAAATTATTTAATCCAAAGTCCTCGGTGCACCTCGGTCTCCACCATACAAAAACAAAAGAAGGTAGACCAGACAGAGCTGGAAACGTATCTAATAGCAAAAGTAGCTCTGAAACCTCATTGAGATTCCAAAACCATCTTTCGTATTGAAGATGCATTTAATTCATTGCCGAGCCTATATACAGCTTAGCACAGAGGTTTTGTCTTTGCACAATGTGCTCGTCTAAAGTAGAGGGCCATGTGCCAAAAATGTACTTGAATAGTTAACACTTCTGCTTACTGTTCAAAAAAAGGTGTCGACACACAACACCGCCGAGACTTGATCATGCTAAATGCAAACTTGACAAAGAGAAAATAATGACTGACGAATTGCTTGAAGCCTCCAAATAACATCCAAGCTTTCGGTTCAGTTTGAACTGGGAGCAAAAACCTTTAGTTATACAAACTAAAGGCGACAATGTATTGCAATGCATTCAAATTTGACATCTTATGTCATCATATAAATGTATACTTTAATAAAGCAAAAATATTTATTCAGCCACCAAGTGTGTTCAAAACACACATGTACCTGCATGTAACACCAAATCTATCTCATGTAAGAGATAGAATCCTTTTTGCCTAGTTGAAATGCCAGAAAACCTCACCAGAGTGAGCTGTAACTAAAAACCCAAAAGTGTAACGTGTATGTAATATTGTTTATCTACAGTTATGCAATTTTAATTGATTTATATGTGCAAAAAATAAAAATGTGCAGTTTGTATTAGGAGAGGTTGCAATTTATACAAGGCATTTATTTTTGCTCTGGAAAAAATCTAATTGTATTAATCGCTGGAAAAATGGATAGAAATGATGATGAATCACCAGCTCGGATCAGAACCAGTCTGCAGAGTGTCTAAATTGGCCCTAGGTGTAAATGAGATGAGTAAGTAAATGAGTGAGTGTTGTTGGACTGCAGAGGATACTGGGTGGTGTTAGAGACCCAGTGAAGTGGTTTGTGGAATTAAATGAATGAAGGACCACACAGGATTAAAACTCTGCAAAGTTGGGAAATGCTGCTGACTTGTGATCTGGGCTGAGAACTGAGAGCAGTTCTGAAAGGAAGTAGATTTAAAGTAAAGTATGTTTAAATTTAAAGTTAAAGTACGATGTTTGTCTGTAAGCTTTAGGACCAGTTATTACTAGAAAAGTCATGATACGAAACGATCAATGATACTAAATTCAGGATGCCATTTCCCTAAAATACTTTTCTTTTAAAAGATTGTATTTTAATATTCATCCATTCTCTCTAGTTTTGTCTTTTAATGACGTGTTTACATAAGAAATAATGTGAACAAGTAATTCTGTAACTGCACTGTTATGATATTGTTTTGCACACTGTGTTGCGTTTTGCATCGTGATCCTGGCAGAATGCTGTTTAATTTCGTTTAAGATACGTAGCTATTATGACAATACAACCTCTCTGGCTCTGACAAATCAGCCATGTACACGTTGATGGTGTGATAATCACTGTGTGTTCTGATTTGATGTAAAATCTTGGTAACACGTGGATGACTGGTGTCAAAAGTTCTAACCTTACAGGAAACAACGTGTGAAGGGATTCGATACAGCACTTAAGACATTTAAAGCCTTAATATAAATACACTATCAGATCAGGACACATCCTGAAGTATGAGAACAAGCTCTTGTAGCTCTTAAGACATTTAAGAAGTTAACAGGCCATGACATTCACTTTTTACAACCAATTACTAATTACAAAGTGTTCCTTAGCAAGGGAAAAGCTGTATGCCAGTAAAACAAATGAAACATAGAAGAATGTACTTCGTTTTCAAGACGGCGACCTTCAGAAAAACACGCATCAACTCCATTCATGAACACACCTCTAAGTGCACTTATTAATAATAGTCATAACTAAGCCTGCTTGGCACTGTCCAGTGCTGAAACAGCACAGAATAAAGACAATTTATTTTTAGAAGGACATCTCTGTCAAAATAAAAGTATCTGGCAATTGAACGAGGACTTTCTGCACTGTAGCACGCCTAATGTCATAATCGCACAAAAGAAGAACCCAGAGCTAGCTTATTTATGATCGTAATTCACTCAGCGATAGACACTGCTGGGAGACATGCTTAATTAACGTAAATATAAATGAAATTTCTGACCGTGAATTTTAAAATGGGATGCAGCCATGTTTAAAAATGTTTGAGCTGGGTGGATTCTGAAAGACTTACCAGCACCCTGAAGAAGTAAAGATACTCAGCAGCCCCAGAGTAATTTCCACATTCGTACTGGAACTTAGCGTATCTGTACAACGTGTCCAAATACTCCTGACGAAACTATAATAAAAAAGCGAGAGAAAAACGTTGTACCATCCTTAGAAGTGAAAGGGCATAAATAGAACAGCTAGTACATTTACATTTTCACACCAACACCAAGAATTCCCTGGTTCAAAACCTAGTCACCGGTTGGCTGAGCGCCACCCTAGCACTGTAGTGCCGGTCCCAAGCACAGATACATTGGAAGCGTTTTTTCATAGAAATATATATAATTTACAAAATACACAACACCAGCACCCCCTGTTAAACGTGAATATCAAATTTATCTTAAATAAATCAAGTTGCCAAGTCAATCGATCCTTACCGATTCTTTGTGAATTGTAACATCCCTGATGACGTACACAATATGCATTTTACAAGCATGTGAAGAGCTTGAACTTATATCTCCCATCACAGAAATCTGCACTACAGAAGAGCGTCAAGACCCTCAAGCTGCGAGTGTAATGCGTATTAGCTGTGCTGTTAAAGTGAACGACCCTCGCTTTAGTGCACTAAAAATATTAGGGCTTGTGAACTGAGCTGCACTGAGTAGAGGCCCCGGGTCAGAAAGATGCCAGGGTAGGAGGGGAGTTCCATCACGTCAAATATAGAAAGCCCCAAGAATTTTTGCGGCCAGCCCCACGGGTCTCGAGCTGTTCGGGTTATTCTGAACAATTCGCCGCAGAATGTAAATGTCCGCAGAAAATTTCTGCGAGCCATAAAAAGCCCTGAAAATGAGTTAAGGTTTTGGGAAGTCATTTAACGTCTCCGTGCCGCCCCTCCCGCCAGCCCCCTGAAACATGGCCGAGTTCACAGAGGAGTCATGAGAACTGCCTGGAGCAGAAAAGGAGATGGAGGAGTTGCTTACCCCGTGCTTCTCGGCCAGATAGTCAAACAGCATACGCCCGTCGCTAAAACAAAGACAGAATGCGGTGAGTTGGTTGTTTTAAGCTTGACAACTTAGTGCAGCGGTAATCTCTTTGAAAATGTGGAATAATAATCATTCAAAAACAGAACAGACACCACAAGAACACAGTAGAGAGGAAAAGGACTTTCCAGAGGGTTCGGATTTAGAAGCCAAATGGGAAGTCAACACCATCCCACTGTCTTTTTTTCTTCCGGAATCTCCTGTATGGTATGGCTCAATTCTGGTCAACATACCCGATTTGGTCTGGTTTTGTACCAGATACCAATTACTTGTACACCTCCTTCTAGTACTGATCTGTTCAGCCACCTCCACCACCTCCAACATTACACATCATGTTTATATAAATCCAATCTCTGATCTCTGCGGTAGTGAAGCAGCTTATTTTACCACTGCCCCACCTGAGAACCCACCATGAGAAGTGCCACCTGTCCCAAATGCAGTTTAACAAAACAAAGACTTAGAAACTTCATAAAAGGATTACATATAAAGTCAAAGTTATTCCCTTGAATGCTGTCCACTTAACAAAAGCCAAATGCCAAATGGCAAGTATACTGTTAAAATATACCTCAGTGAACTATTAAAAGCACAAATCTGAACATATTAAACCAATAGCCAAAAAAGATAAATTATAACAAAAAATCATAAAACAGAATTTATCATTCACAATGCACAGAAGAGAGCAGATGTCATGTGACCTGAACGAACACACAAAGCCGCTATAAACACACCAACCTGACAGATTGAGCAATATTTATTTGGCTACATTTAAAGCCCTACAGTTTATTCAGATCATAAATTATTACTGGTGTTATTATTAGGATTATTGTGGCTATTTGCACATGTACTGCTCAGCTTAACTGAGCCAATTAGCACCCTTAACCACATTATTCGATTTGGAGGATCCTTGTCTATGGCGTCTCAGTATCATCAATAGATGAAGCATGTACCAGACATAGAAACTTGATGTCTGCAGAAATTTTTGACATGTATATTTAAATAAGCTTTAAATTCATATAGATAAAACAAATATGCTGGCAACAATTGAGGCATGACAAAACAAGAAATCCTAAAAACCGTGTAATCACAGATGATTAAAACGTTGCTGTTATTACATGAGGCATGGACCTGGTGTTGCTCGTGTGACTGGTGAAAGATGAATAGATTGAGGGGACTGGAAACCACGTTTTTTATGCGACCGCTCCCATCAAATGTGGCCAGTTGCTACAGAACCGGCGACCTAAACGGCATCTCTAAACAACCCAGACACAACGAAGAGGTTGCTGGTTTATTTGATGTGAGGACGGCTTCAAAGGTTGTTTATAAAGGCGGCTCCTGTCACAGCACTTCTGTACCATTATGCCGTTATACAGCAGCTGCCGCCAGGCCGAGCAATCGGCGAATAAACCATAATCTAGAGCACCTTCGCTTTTAAACGCCCGTCCAATCTCCTTAATCTCGAAAGCAAGATCCCCTTGCAGTGTGCAACCTGAGCTGACTGGCAGCATTTGAAAGCGACTCCACCCGGGTCGGTGACACCAAAGTGACAATCAGGTAGAGTCGCTGCTGACCATGAGAAAATTACAAAATTCTAATGAATTCAAAAAGTTTAAAAGTCAAACATCACAGGAACATCAATCTTCATGGTAGAACCACATCACCTGCTAAACAGAACGCTTCTAAACGAATGTCTCAGACACGTAAATTCAACAGACGCACTTTTATCTACAGGAACAAATAAATAAAAGTCCTGTGCCACATTTGCCAGTTGTGTTTCCAACACATGAAACACCAGACACCAAAAAATGCCTTCTGAAAACCTACATATTCAGGTCGGACAGGGAAACTTCAAAGCAGCTCGTTAATTAGGAGCAGACTAGCTTAATTAAAACTGCGACAGCTTAATCCACGACTGTGATAAACCTGTTTTGGAGTGTGAAATAAACAGAAAAGATGCTTACAGTTCCTACCACCATCCAAAGGCCCTCACACAGCGCTCGACCAACTTTTATCGTTTAGAATTTCCTAAGAAAATAAGCTACCTTAAGGAGACAAAATGCCCCGTTGTACAAGACACGAATTTAAAGCAGAACGACAGCCGCTTACGTTGCACACAAGTTGTTTTTTTTAAGTGCTGAACAGTGACCGCATCACATTGCAGACAGGCAATGACAATGGCAGACTGCTAGTAACTGTTTTTTGTATTTTGTTTTCCATACAAAGTACACTTGTCAGAGTTATAAATACTTTACACATTACCCTTTTAGAAACTTTATAAATGCTGGTCATCAGGAAACACTGAGCACAACTCTCTCTCTCTCTCTCTCTCTCAATCATACAATTATTTAACACCTTATGCAGTAAGTTCTTTTAATCCTTTTTTTAATCTATGCTAGGGACCAGCGCTGACAGCACAGTGGACCTCCCACTTACTAGGCTGTTCGGCCATCCCCTGCCAGAACACTGCCGATCATGCATATGTAAACAGTGAGGAAATGTAAGGCCAGAACAATTTACCACTGATCGCTGTAATGATCATTCACCATCTCTAGAAACTTGTGGTCGGCGGGTTCATGCCAGTGTGTTTTCCAGGCTCTTTTCTTACAGTCAGTCAGGCTGGAGTTTCAGTTGTTGAAAGAGCGAAAGCTTAAAACAGCACGCTCTTGTATAATTTCGGTCATTTGGCATTAAATGTGAAAAATACGGACATTAGCCTAACAAATATAGAGTGTTTTCTATTCTACGTACACTTGCGCTTTGCTTGCCAATCCCTGCTGGAGAAACAATTGGAAATGTCTCAAATTAACCCAGATCCATTTTTAACTAGAAACCAGAAACCAAATCATCATCATCATCATCATCTGATGTGTTAACAGAAATATTTGGGCTTTCAATTACCAATACTTTAACCATCTGCGTCAAACTGTTTTAAACTAATAAAAAAAAAACAAGAAGCAGAAGCAGACTAGAGCTGAAGCTGTTTTGCAAAACCAAAAGTCGACATAAAAAAAGGGGGGGGGGGGGACATGTAGAAATAGACCAGACAGAAAATAATGTAAAATTATGTACCAATAAACATCGGCATTCTGGAATTTTACATGTCAACCCCAATAACCATGTTGACTTAAGTACCTCCTAGATTATGTAAACTGGATCAAACCATAGCCTGTGTTTTTGTTTTCCTCTGGCAACTAGTGAAACATTCATGTAATTTGAATGTTGAAAATATTCATGTCATTTGCCGTTGTATTTTACAACCTACAACTAATGTATCTGCCAAAAAAATGACATACAATTACATGTAGCTTGTCGTTGTACCAGTTACATCTAAAGAGTGAACAAGAGCACATGCTTAACAAATACTGTTCTACCAGTGACATGTACTCATCACCTTGAGGATTCTTGTAGGTAATTTATCCAATTTTTGTCGATGTAGATGTTTATTTTTTGATCATTATTAAATTGTGCATGTCTATGCTACATAAATAACAATTAAACGTGTTAATGTGTTTACAGTCACTAAGAAAATTAATATTGATGACCTGTGACAAACATCTGCATGAACATGCATAGAGACACATCTTATGAATGAACTCACCGTGTCGACTGCATTTGTCTGGTGGTCTCCGGATCCTCAAACATTTTAACTATTGGCTCAGTCTCTGACTGTAGCTGCTTCAGCTGTGCAACCACAGCGGTCCTCTTTTCTTTCAGGGCTGAAAGAAATCAAACAAACTGCTAATCAAACTGCAATACCATTGGTGATGTAATAATCTTATGTCAAACCTGTGAATAGTTCAGGCATGAGCTTTTAAATGAAAAAAAGAAAATGTATCCTAGTGTATGGCACTAAATGTATTACATAACAATGCAGTGTCTCAGATTAACCTGGATGAATGCTTTCACAAATTTTCTTTTACCCTTATTACCCAGTACCAAACTATTATTTTAACAGCAGTGAAATGTTTTTGTTTTAGTTGCAGCTGAGCCACAAATTCTGCATCAATTCTGCAGCAGTAGTTTCACCTGAGAGAGATTTTATATGCACATCTCTGTTGCAATTTACATTTTAAGCATTAAGCTTAAGGACCCCAACAGTGGCGACAGGTTCATGAGATGAAAACACACATCCGTGACCTGGCAGCAACCTTTTAAATACTAGTATTGCACATTAGGCGGCACGGTGGCTAAGTGGTTAGCACTGTCGCCTTACAGCAAGAAGTCCTCGTGTCCGTGTGGGTTTCCTCCGGTTGATCGGACATGGGTAAAATTGTCCTGTAGCAATTCGAGTTGGAGAAAGACCTGGCAACCTACTTCGTAAAAATTGCTGAGTGACTCTGGGGATCGGTAGCGGTCCACAGTGTGACCCAAGAGTCTGAAACGACTGAAAACGGGTAAATACATACATACATAGCACATTAAACACAAGGCTGCAAATTGTGAACTCACTTTTCAAAACAAGTGCCTATGTGCATGAATTGCACATCATTAAATTGCACTGAAAAAATAGCTTATTGTGTTTATATTGTATCTTGTTTATAGTGCCTACTTGATGTATGATGCTAGTGAGGCTTTAATTTCCTTGACTATCAATATTAATTTCGAATCATATTTTACACTTTAAGTAACATTCATGACAGAAAACCATGTCATGGATTTCTAAGTAATTTTGTATCTTGAATTTGTCTTACCTGCTTGCAAATATGAAAACATGCCATTTCTACACAAAAAGCCCCTGTGAAAAAGCCCCCTCACGAAGCCACCATGCCACCCTTCTGTATCATTCATTCATCCACCAGACTAGACCAGATCTGGTCTCAACACCAAACGTGGCACTAATTTTTATCTGGGCTTCGGACCAGAACTAAAACCACAGTGACAAGTGCACCTCCCACTGGATAAGCATTTGTTTAACTGATCTAGACATAACCTGAATTAGGGAAAGTTTAGCCATAGTCAGGCTTATATTTAGTTTGTGGGACAGGCCTGGATTAAGAGGAACACTTTATACTTTTTATACAGTATTACACGTTATACTGATTTAGCACTTCATCAGTGTTTAGGTTCTGATCCCAGAACACTGCTGAATGAATCATTTTGCTATACGGTGACTAGCATACTCATGGTTCTACGCCAGGATTTGTTCTGTTGGCGCATGTTGACTTCAGTTTGATTTCATTTCCAAAAGCATCTCTCACTCACTCACTAATTTGATTTATGTGCCTGGACACGTTACATAAGGCATTGCAATATGCAGCTGTAGCGTGTGCTTTCTCCAAAATAATGCTGGAAAGCATTGCAATGTGTAGCATGTGTTCCTCTCTGTCTCTTACTTATTTGCAATATGTGCCTGGGGACGTAACAGAAGGTATTGCAATCTGCAGTCGTTGAGTGTGATTCCTCCGGAATTATGGTAGCAAGCATTGCAATACATAGCTGTTACGTGTGCTTTTGCCAGAAAGACGCTTGAAAGCACTGCAATACACAGCTGTAATTTGGGAACGTGACAGAAGGTACTGCAGTCCGCTCTGTGCTTGAATATCACAATAATGCTTGAAAGTATTGCAATACAGATCTGTAGCATGTGCTTCGTTTATGTCTCTCGAACTTGTGTATCATTCGTGCTTGGTGATGTAACAAAGTACAGCAATATGCAGCTGTAGCATGAATCCTCAGTGTCTTTCAAATTCAAATTTGTTATTACACATATACAGATGTTGGGATTGGGGAAGTTGGGGTCAAAGCGTAGGGTCAGCCGCTGTACGGCACCCCTGGAGCAGACAGGGTTAAGGACCTTGTATAGAAGAGCCTGGATTTGAACCCCCAACCTTTGGGTTCCTAGCCCAACTCTACCCACTAGGCTACACTGTCCCTGACTGTCTCTTCTTATCTGTGCCTTGTAACAGAAGACACTACAATACACGACTGTAGCATGTGCTTCATCCAGAATAATGCTAGATGGTATTGCTAAGCGAAAATCTATAGCGATTATGGGAAGGAAGGAAGGATCACAGATAAACAGCTGGTTATTCTAGAAACAACCCAAGCTGTTCCACTACAGTAATGATCAACCAAGAACTCACAGACTGGAATTTCTTTATCGGGGTATAAATTCTTATACACGTCCATGGCAAAGTCCACCATGTTGGTGTCGCTGAGAAGGTCCAGCTTTCCATGAAGAAGTTCAGTTTCATTGTAGATCTGAAAAGAAAACAGTCCAGTGTGGATGTTAATAAACTAAAACACTGATAAGACAACCGTTTATAAAACATTAACGACTTTCGGCTCGTTTGTTCTAATTAATAACTGCATATTAAGTATTTAAACGTGCTGTTTTTACGTTATGGCCTTCGTTTTAATTGTTTTAACTGGTTAGCTTTAGCTATACTAGCTAACCAAGTAGCCCGGTTGAGCTAATTAGCAAGCTAGCGGATGTTAGCATTTTACCTGTTACCCATTACAAGTTTTTAACAAAAAACGCGCCCGTTGAAGTAACGTGAATATTATTCAGGTTATTATTATTTATGAGCACTTCTAGAACACGTACCTCTTTAACAGAGAGGAATTCCAACAAAGGAAACACTAAATGTCTGTCCAGAAAATGCGCGATTTTTGTAGTCAAGTCGTAGTCCGCCATGTTGGTCACAGAAAAGGAGGAGGGTTCAAAATCAGAAAGCTTTATTACTTCTGTTTTACTATTTTACTGTTTTTAAAATTAAAATTAAAATCCAGAACATCTTTATTCTAATTATTTGCAATTGCAATGTAATTGTTTCGAGATAAGTCTTTTAGACACTAAGTCAATATTCTAATAAACAGTATTTCCTATGTCCAAACATTGACTTAGTATCTCAAAATAATGACTTAGTATCTTAAAATGGATTTTAAGATGATATTTAACTTAATAAAGAGAAAAATGTGCTGGATATTAAATTTAGGTAGCAGAAGCAGGCTGCCATATAGAACAGAATGGTCCCACAGTGTTACTGCAGCAATACTTAATATTTATTTTATTAGAAGTTTAACATTGTATATGTTTTACACTCCTGGTTACATTCTTGTCAGACACAATGTAGTTATTCATCAGTATTTCATTTTATATAAATAAAACGAATAAGTCACATCCATGCATGTTTTTTGAACTGTGGGAAGAAACAGGAGCTCCTGGAGGTATGTACTTAGGAGGTGGAGGTATGGAGGTGGAGGTATGTACTTAGGAGGTGGAGGTATGTACTTAGGAGGTGGAGGTATGGAGGTGGAGATATGTACTTAGGAGGTGGAGGTATGGAGGTGGAGGTATGTAATTAGGAGGTGGAGGTATGTACTTAGGAGGTGGAGGTATGTACTTGGCGTTATGCGCTTCGAATTCAAGTACATTACAATAGAAAAAAATGTTACAGTCAAAAAATACTTTTAAATGCAATATAAGTATACAGAATTGAATATAATAATAAATTATAATCAAAAAGTATGAACTTTATAAAACTTTGCGACTTGGCCGGGTACACTAAACACATGAACAGGTCACCAGTATGTTGCAGGGTACAGAAACAATGCACACAGTATCTCCAATCAGTCTGACTGCGTGTCTTTGGACTGTCGGAGCAAACCGAAGTACCCGGAGGAAACCCAATCACCCCTAACATGCAAACATAACACATAGTATTAGCTGAATTAGAGTAAAACATTAAACATTGCTGCATCACAAGTTAAAACATGATTCTTTCATTGTTTTAATGAAGATAATGAATCTGAATTTTGAAAAATGATTTTATATATCAATATTTTAAGAGCATCCTATTTATTTTGCACATCATTTTATGTTTGCATTTATGCGCCCTGAAAGATCCAAACAATATTAAACAAAAATGCACATTTCTTCAAAAAGTTTCTGGCATTCACATTTTCCAGGTTAAACAGTGTATTAATATACTGAGCAGCCCATTGTCTTTTTGTCTTAAACAGTAAAATGTTCATTTTATTGCAGTATGGCTTAATAGTTAAAATATGCTGTGTATTCTGTTATGCTGGCAGTTTAGCAGTACTATTTAAAACAAAAATTGCGCTTGATGTATCACTTACGTGTAACACGTACATCTGCTGTAGTGTCAGCCAGAAAGAAAATAAAATAGAAGAAAAACACAGCACTTCATTGTAAGTTTGGGCAGCTGTCTAATGAGGATGCCCATGTGCTGACCATACCCTGTAGTGAATAGCCAACATCAGCTCCTAAATGGTCCATTACTAATAGCCTGCTTGCCTGAAAACCATATGGTCCTGTCAGATGTAGGCATGAGCATACAGTAACCACCCCGCCCATGACCCATTACAGTTTAAGCTTTCTCTTGCTCATTCTCCTAAATAAATGAAGGTTTAAACAGACATTTGTCGCTAAGGTGGCCTTCTCAGTGGTCCATAGCCAATATGTGCTCACCCCTCCTCATTTCTGAGCTTTGTAGATACAGTTTGGCTACAGGCTACAATTTTTAGTATGAACATATCACTAAGAAAGAAGAAACTTCTGTGGTCTGGTCTAATCTTGACCCTACTGAACACACATGGAATGATTGTCGACAAACCCACTGACATTCTCCAAAATTATTAGTTTCTTCTTATTTAAAATATATTCAGATGTTAGTAAACTTGTTCATCGTGTATTTGCAAAGTTTATTAATGCTAGTGACTCTTTTTTCTTATAACAAAAGCATGTGGCTCGGTTACGCTAGAGGAAACTCTGAGTGCTGACATAATTAACACACTGACATTCATTGATGGAAACAGTTCCACTCCCATAGCAAATGGGAAACCTGTCTGTGTTAGCAATTTAAGGCACGTTATTGAACCTGAGTCCCTGTAGTCACTTCCATGAGCCAAATCCTAAAAAAAAACAGAACTAATCCCTGCCTACAATTTTTATTTCTTCATTCGACTCAGGAAGTGTTGAATGAGCTCATCGTTCATGGTGTATAAAATTGAATAAAATGCAACACTATTTGATGTCGAAAGCGGACAGTATTTTGTGAAAACATCTTTTTTGATGTTGTTGGACATAGCGTGTTTTTGCATATGGAAATAGATGGCTGTGGTAGACTGTAAAACTCTTGCCAGAGAAATTCTGATTGCCCCAGATGTTGTTGCTGCTTTTTTACTACTGTTCTGTCTGGAAACTAGACTGTTGGGATGCTCCAGAATTGTCTGAGTGAACACACAAATATGCACTTACACACTGTTGCATTTTCAGTTTCCATCCTGCAAATGGAAAATTATGGAAATGATTAAACAAACTTCAACTTTCACAACTGAGTATTGTGTTTTAACATGAAAGCAAGGGATGATTTAAAGAACAGTGTTAAATACTTTTTATACGAAACCTTACAGGGACTTTTATACTAAAGGAAAACTGATAATAGCAAGTTTAGCTCTAGTATGTATGAGTGTGTTATATATATATTAGGGCCGGGACTTTAACGCGTTAATTTCGATTAATTAATTACAAAGATTTTAACGCGTTAAAAA
>JAOTRQ010000029.1:2699899-2725292 GCA_028565875.1 Hoplisoma paleatum
GAAATACTCTGGGATCGGTAACGATCCACAGAGTGACCCAGGGTCGATTTCGACTGGAGGGTAAAAATCATCATCATGTTAAGGAGAGGTTCTTCTCCATGCAGAAAGTCCCAGATTGCTATACCCAGGACTTCTTGTTGTGAGGCGACAGTGCTAACCACTAAGCCACTGTGCTGCCCTCATAATTTTCACATGTGACATAATCATTTGTTTAACAAAATTTTAATTTTTTTAATTTAATTTTAATAATTTAATTTAAATTTTTATTTTTTTTGTCCTACCAACATTATAGTTTATTAGTGCAGTGTTCTGGCTGTTTCAGGTGAGTATTTTAATGCCAATAGTCCTATAAACATTAGACATAATGTAACATTATAACATAATTATTCATTTAAATCTGAGTTGTTGCAATAACCATCTTAAAAACTACAATTTGATTATTTATTCCAGTAATTGTTATTTAGATTAGAGAGGCAGCTGATGAGACAGCATATTAGCACAACATGCTCCTGAATAAAACCATAAACTCTTCTTAGCATCACGCAAATGATAAAGCAGCTTCATTTAGTTTGCTGAGTTCACGCACTTAGATGCAGATTTACTGGTTTAGAGGCCTAGACAGCTTGCAAAAATCAAGAAATCAAATCAAATACTGTGTGATGACCTTAGGCTTAATGAATATTAAACGTTACAACATGGAATGGCTGAAACATGCATGACGTAAGAACAGAATAGTTTCAACGTTTTGTAGAAGAGTAGAAAATATCGATAGTGTTACACATGCACGTGCCTTCATCTTCATTCCGCTTTATCGCCATCTCTCTCAGTAATTACAGACAGGTTCTGAAAGTAGAATCTCGTGCCAAGGTTAGGAGTGATAACACTGGAGTACATCAAGTCTCCGTGCGCTTGAGAAACCTGAGAGGACCTCAGCTTTCGTTCACCAGTGATTCCCGCAAACAGCCTCCTACACTGTACGACTCTTGGGGGGCTGGGCGGTTTGAGTCTCGTCCACTCGAATGCTAAAGCATTATACAATAACAAGTGACAAACATAGTGTACAAGCACAGCATGTGCACATAGAAGAGGGTCCTTATGTTGATGTACAAAGTGAGGAGGGCATCTCAACATGATCTGGGAATATAAGCTTTAGGACCATCAGCATAGATGAATAATTCAGCTACTTTTTACATCCCGAGGGCCAATATTACAGCAACACTTGATGGCAATATGCTCTGACAACTCACATATAAAGTGATCTTAAATAAAGCTTCTGCACTTAACTGATAAGTGGTCGATTTTCTTTATGGCACCTGCATACTATTTAGTTTATGATCAGTTATACGAAATATAATAAATATGAAAATATGACACATGCTGAGACATTTAGTTTCAAAGGATTATTTGGAGAATGAAGGATGCAGATCAAGTTCGAGTTCTGTGTGAAATATGGAGTAAAACTGAACATCATCACATTATAGAGCTGATGCTGCCATCCAGTGGTCAAAATATGAACTACAACATAAAAACAGAACTAGATTACTTGTAGATAATGGAGGCTGCCGAAACGCCCCGGGAAAGAAAATCCCAGAATGTACGAATACATAAAAAAAATCTGTGATAATTTAGATAAGTGGAAGGAAACAGCACCTAAAAGTAAAACCAGACTAGCACTAAAGACTAAACACATATACAACAAATTAAAACATACTAAACAGAACAACAATGCTTCACTAGTCGTCACCAAATAGACTATTAAAAAAACTAAATGTAGTACAACAGGAAGTGAGTTTGATTCCCTGGAGATGTGGTCTTGGTGGAAATATCATGTTCTGTCTAGGTCTCCCAAAGTCCAAAAATATGCAGTCAGGCTAATCTAAATGTTACTGGTTCATATCAAGCAGCAAATTTAACACTGTTAGACACCTGAGCAAGGTCCTTAACTCATTTGCTCAAAAGATGGGTTCAGTCATTAGGCAGAAGTCAAACATAGAGTCAAATATTTTTTTCATAGAGTCATTTCAGCTCCATACAAGTACTGTACCGATCAAAAGACTGGAGATACCATCTCATTCAATTGTTTTCCTAGACAATTTATAGAGGTGACATTGTGGATTGGTAGTTAACACTGTTGCCTCACAGCAAGAAGTCCCAGGTTTGATTTCTGGGGCTATCAGGGACTTGTTGAAGTGAAGAGTTTTCATCTCTGTTTCAATCTGTGCAAGTTTTCTCAGGGTACTCTAGGTTCCTCCCAAAGTCCAAAGACATGCAGTGAGGTTGATTGGAGATATTGAAATTGTCCTGTATGTAGCTGTACCTTGCAACAGACTTGCAACCTATTCAGGTGTTTAGTGTATTTGCCCAGAAATGGCCTGAAATGGTTACATAAGTTCCCCAGAGATGCTTTGCATTCACCAACTCATTTTAAATCAGCACAATTGCACTTATGTCAGGTGATTGTGGAAGCCAGGTCACTTGACAGCGCACTTCACTCTCTTTTGTGTGAAAATGTAGAAAATTAATTAATTAAAAAAAACTTTAAATAAGGTGTGTCCAAATGTTTAAGTGGTACTGTGTATGTAGAAACAATCTTCCACACAGTGGTTCACAGTGCAACATAAATGTCTGCTAAATACTAAAAAAGTGTTATTCTACTGTATATGTGTCTGTCCAAGGAGTGTCTTCCGACTTACCGTGATCCTGAATAGGATAAAACAGTGGTGAAACAGATTTGTAATGAATGAACTACATATAATAATCTATATCAATTCTGTCTTAAGTAACTGTAATTCTCTTTATCTGATGTGTATTTTGGTTTCCCAAAATCCGCCAGTGGGTCCCCTGGTTCCTTTAACTTATTTTAAATGTCATTATGTCATACAAAGGATTTGCACAACGTCCAATATTGTTCTTCTCTTGAAGCCTGTGTTTTAAAACAAAATTCGTTAATGATAAATAAATGAATGACCAGAGTGTACAATACTAGAAATGTCACAAATCTTTACAAGTGAAACAGGAGATTTGTTTTTACATGTGTTATGATTTAATTTAAATTTGGAAATGACAGCATACCATACTTGACAGAAACAGTCCCAAAGGCTAGAATTTAGATCACATAAAGTTGATTTCCATTTGGTATTGTGTGCAGGAAACGGAGCTTTACATATTTGTACTACTCGAGGGGCTATTTAAAATACCCGTGCTCCACTTTATGATGACAAATGCTCCGAGGTAATTTAGTGGAAGCGTAAACGTGAGAGTGCATGCAGCTGGGTGCGAACATAAAAATACAGCCTGGTGTCATTTAATTCTGGTTAAAACAGCTTGAAAAATGTTATTGCAATTACAAATGAGCTTACACTTAGAATAGGACAATGCCCAACATGAAAGTATTTTCTCCAAGAGTCCAAGGGGCACATGCGCTAAAAATACCATGATATAAATGCATCTGAAGTAGGTCGAGGTCAAAATCCGGTACCTACGATTGCATAATGCTCTTCTGATAAATCAATAAGACTGGAAACTTTCCACAGTCTAATAAGCGCACTATAGAGCTTAGAGCATAAATCATGCACAGGAGTAAAGCTTTAAGGGTTCTAGAGCTTAACATCAGCTCTGAATATTCAAGTGTTCATGGAGGTGGTTTACTGAGAAGCCTGAACATGAGCACGCGGCTTCAGACAGAACATCTATTATGTTAGTGATTCAAAATAAGTGCTTCAGGATAAAGACAAATAGCTGTCATGATACCCATACAGCGCTCGTCTACACAAAGCGATTAAAAAGTTAGGTTAGGTCAGGTCATTGTAAACATCTTTCATTTCATGAATAAGTGTTTGCTGCTATCCGGTAAACAGAAGTTCAAATTGTTTTATTTTTGATTTGTAGTAGAACCTATAATTAGAAAGTTGAAATATACTGATTATACTAGACATGCCATTTTGTAAGACAACAATCAGTGGAAAAGTACAGCCAGAATAATAGCCTTTTAAATGTTTTATGTAATCTTCTATTGTTTATTTTCCACACTGCTGTAGTTCTCTGTTGTTTAAAATGATGACGTAAACCCCTTCAGTATGTTGAATACAGAGACAGGAATCTGGCATGGGGTCTCTGTCTGTTCGCCATACACAGTTGGGCATGATAAAAACACATTAATTTTTGTAGACTACAAAATATTGTAGTGTAAAATATTCAAACCATTAAAGAGCACCTAGAACAGTGATTTCTTAGTGGTTAAGATAATGGAGTAGTAATTAGCAAGTTGCTACTGTTGGAACCCTAAACAAATCTCAAAAATTGTCTATACTTGTAAAAGTGGTTTGTTAAATGCTGAAAGTTACTAAATGCTGTCGATTACCTATTAAAATCTATTTGCAATATTCTAGTCACACTCATTAACAGCACATTTTAGTTGTGCTATTAACCAACCAGCTCCCATCTTACTGCAATTATTGCCTTTGTTAGCTAATAACAGCAGAGAATATTATTATAAAAACCTACTTGCATGTTTTCAAATGTGAGACAAATTCAGATGCTTTACAGTGAGAAGAGTCACTTATGGAAACAAATGCCAAGTTTACAGCAGGCGACCACAGACAGACCAGAACAAATTTAAAACCACACATATTGCACCACAGTAAAAGCCCTGCAAATATATATAATAATGAATAAGAATCATGAACAATAG
This sequence comes from Hoplisoma paleatum, assembly GCA_028565875.1. Classification (NCBI taxonomy): domain Eukaryota; kingdom Metazoa; phylum Chordata; class Actinopteri; order Siluriformes; family Callichthyidae; genus Hoplisoma; species Hoplisoma paleatum. The sequence continues at coordinate 2,704,590 of JAOTRQ010000029.1, forward strand.
CTAAGAAAAAAATATTTAAAATTTTGTAATTTGTACTAATTGACTAATTGATTTGCATGTGTTACACTCGTTTTGAATACTAAACAAACCCATTATGTGGTTGTTTACTTTTGAGAGCATGTGGTTAAAGATGAATTGGTTACTTCTTCATGGTGTTCCAGCTTCTGTATCCTGTTTAGTTTACTTTCTTTAAGTGTTGATATTTCGTGTTTAACCTTGGTTATATTTTAGGGGTAAGCATCATTGATAAGCAAATTAACTGTAAGATTGAATAAGCACACCCACTACTAACTGCATCACTATACCTACCTCGGTCAAAATGCATTAAATTAAACAAAATGTATTTGTAAAATGCAAAAAGCAAAATCTCTAGTAAAAATTACTAAGAACCTAGTCCACAATGGGACCTAGTTCCAATAACTCAGTGGTCAGTTCACTAAGCCAGCGAAGTATATAATATTAATAATAAGTGCAAAATTGACAGCACCTTTCATAAACCCAAAGTTTCTTCATAATATTTAATAATCCTATAAAAAGAATTGGAAAATCAATAGCATGTTGACATTTAGGTCATTTCTAGTTTTGAATATCTATAAGCCCAAGTAGGATTTTTGAGAATGGACACATGCTGTATTTGCTTTGCCCACCAGAATGACTATTAAAGGCAAGGCTAAGAGGTTCTAACCATGTCTACTTGAGGACTTTCAAAAACTGGTCCAGTGCTCTGACCTCAGCAATAAAATGTGTTTCATTGTACTGGACAAGTATATATGTATAAATAAATAAAAGCATTATTTTTAACAAAAGTTGAGAGGTTAATAGATGACAACTGATAAGCTAAAAAGCAATAAAGACATTTACATTTACCATAATTTTCATTAAATTCATGAGCAAGATCCAAAAATATTTAGTAGGGATGTAACAATACACTTTACCGACACTCCAATGCTGGGGTCAAAAAGAATAAATTGAAGTCAAAATATAACAAAGTTCCTATTTATTATTTCTTTAAAAAAAAAACATATGCAGATTTTGTGAATATCTGTTTTCATCTGAACAATGAACGCCCTTTTATTGCTGAGGACAGTACAAACCATAAAAATGCTTGTTCGACATTTTAAGTTAAAAATATATTAGCGGTGCCCTCTACAGTTAAAGGTGAATATCGATTCAAACCTGTGCCCCACATGAATCAATTCTTAACCCTCATGAGAACATTACATGCCTAATATTTTGTCATCATCACTGAAAGGTTAAAAACATCTATCACACAATATATAACAATCTGTGACAATTCTGAGATATTGTTGCTGACACATGATAAGTCAATCAAAAGACATTCTGACAACAGCACTTGGTTTATTCATTTTATAATAAAGAGAATACAATCTGTTTCATTATAGTTGCTGAAAACATTTGTATTCAGCATGTTTACATTCATTGCTCCGTTCTGCATTTGTAATGGAAGTAATAATAATTGTCATCGATATTTCCAAACAGGCATGCTTGTTTTCAAAGAGGAACGTTCACGCAGGCAAACAGTGTTGTGATTAAGTGTCCACAACACTGAACAGATGTTCAGGAGGCACTAGAATTTCTAATTAAAGAAAATTCCCAGACTGCCACTGCACTAGTACATTAGTGCGCAGGTATAAATTATACATTGTTTTACATTATTATGCTGTTTATTGATGGGGGTTGAGTTCTATCCTCTGCTTAATAGCCATGGTGACATCACTGGCCCATCTCAGTTACTGGTATACTAAATGGCCAAAAGTATGAAGACACCTGAACATGAGCTGGATGAACCTTTTAATTTAAACCCTTTCTCTGCCACGAGCTGCCTCCAAGTTTCTAGAAACAGATGCATCACAAATTCTGATTCATGGAGTTGATGTCCTTCACATCAACCATGGCAAATTATCTTGACTAAATGTGGTTTAAGTTACTTCATAAACACGTAGTAACGTCATGAAAACTTAATAGTTAGTAGAGGTATTTATACAGGTTTGGATACATAGTGTGAACTAGAACCCCTTAAAATCGTATTAGTTTGCTGATGAAAGGATTAAGGCTAGATAAATAACCATATTTACTACAGTATCTGAAGTGCAGCAGTAAGAGCTGGTACGATTGTCCGGACAGTAAAAGTAAAATTAAATGATTAACTTGATCAATGTTATATTCTTTCATTTATTTGGATTTATTGTTAGTTTGAATGTAGATATTATAACTAGCCTATAAGCCTGTAGTAGCACCCAAAAAAGTTAGTTACAAATTCAGTGAGAACAATCCTGCAGAAAATGCTAATATTTAGAAATGGTTAGATTATTATGTCGAATATTCGAATATAAGACCGCAACAGGTGCTTATTAAAAGCGATCATAATAACTGAACTAGGAGTGTAACAATAACAGAGAAGGTAAACCACATAAAGTAATTCAACTTACTCTATAAATGTAATAGGTTATAAATGGTGTGATTGTAGTATAAGCATGTCCATTTTGTGCAATGTTTATGTATTATAGAATTATTATTATTTAGGTTTTTTTATTATTATATAATCTCGATGTAATTTGAATTTGATTTGTTCCGGATGATTTTGCTTCTGCATTTCATAAACGTTCTCTTTAAACTGTGCAAGGATTAAAAGCTGATTTATACACCTCAACCCAATGGTGTGGTAATTCTACATGAATCATAAACACTGAAATAATTCACTGTCACGTAAAAGACGGCGAGTTTCTAATGGTTCTGTCACACCTTTTATTGACGAGTGAGAAAAGTTGTCTTAGATAGATTAAAGCTGATCGATATTGAACAATGAATACATTTAAAAGTTGGCATTAATGAGGCATCATAAGAATCAAGGTACCGGCATATGCTGAAAGCGACTACTGACTACTTATTAACTACACCCTCACACTGTAGCACTCCTCCATGTGCTCTGCATCAATAATTCTGTTGCCAAATTTTTTGCGGTGCACTTTGGGCAATGCACTTAAATGTGCACTTTATTTTAAAACACCTGTAAGTTGATCTTTTATGTATTTATTTTTTGTGCTTTATTGATGCAGAAGTAGTTCTTACCCAATTAATCATGAGAGCAATTGGTAGAATACTCAATTGCAAATAATAATTGAGAGCTGCAGCCTTATTCTCAGATGTATGAAAAGTAACATAAGAGCAGAACCTGTCTGGAAATGTGAAGCTGGAAGAGGCAGCAAATGATTCTACACTATTAATTGTAGATGTTATTACATATAGCAAATCCGGAAATGAAATCTGAAATTTGTTACAAAGCCATTGCTTGAGAACAGAGAAACACAGTGAGAGCTATTATTCCCGAATGGAAACATTTAATTATCTAAACCAACAATAAATAATGAAAATATTACTAAAATAATAAAGCCACCACTCAAAGTTTTAATCATGATAATATTATTAATAAACTTTTTGTTCTATAGGAAAAGCAGCTGCATGCAGGATAACATTTCTGTATTGTTACACCCCCAGATTAACTGATTTGAAAGCATGTTTAATAATAAATCAGCTAACATTACCAACATTTTCCTCCTCAACAAGATTGTGTTCTGATGACCGACCTGGGCTTGATTTTGTTCTCAAATTCGTGGAGCCATAAAGCTTTGCTGAGTGCTTACAATATGCAAAAGCCTTTCTTCTGTACAGCTCTCCTTTCCACATAGAAATCATTAACAGAGTAGAAAGTACCACCCCACCTAATGTAAGTAGGCAAAGCCCAGCAATAACACACCTATCTAGATGTGCACCAATTCTCGCACTCTCACTTTCCAGTCTTTCCATCTCTCGTGCCGAGATGGTGTCAGGGTTTACTTCAGCATCTCGGGGAACAGAATAAGATATGATCACTAAAGAAATCCCTGTGACCAAACAAGTGACTGCACTGATGAATCCATAATCCACCCGTTTTCCTGAGCTCTCAGATGTTAGGTCAGACATCAAGGAAAACTCGAGGCGATTTCCGTTCGGAGAGTCAAAGCAGGGCGTCTCATCGTGAAGGATTTTCTCACTTGTGTCTGGAGTGGCCAGTGTCAGATTAACATTTTCATCAACATAAATGAAGGAAGTCTCCAACTCCTCATCACAACACACCCTGACCTTGTCCTGACGAAAGTGCTTGCCAGACAGTCCTTTACCCGAATCTATTTTTGGTGCTAAATGACACTGTCCCTCAATGACAGCTGCTTTTCCATTTAGACTGGTTTCCTGCTCAATGGGAGTAGTTTCCTCTGCTGTACCGACTGGCCCATGTACTTGTACAATGGGGGGCGTCCACCCGGAAATATATGGTGGATCATCTCTACCTTTCTCGATGTAAAGAAGCTCCACGGATGCCATCAGAAACTCGCTGCCAGGTCACTTTATTTTCCCACATCAAACCTGTCAACAGAATACAATTCCTCACATTTTAAATAAGTAGATTTATGCTTTCATGCAACATTATCATGTGACTGTAAGGGTACTATAAGATAAAACATTTATTAGGGATGTAACGATTCATAATGATTGATTTTTGTAAACCATTGATTCTTTTAGGATAATTCGATAATTACACCAAACAGCAGGGGCACTCGTACTGTATATTAATTTAGATAAAATGTATTAATAAACACAAATACAGTAAAACCTTCAATTACAATTGCACTAATATATGAGTTTTTAGATACTGGCCGTCACTCAAGCTGTCAATCTTTTGCTTTGTGATTCGAGCCACGATCCGAAACTTGAGTGAGACCTTCCTACAGGACGCAGTAAAACATACTTAAGAAAGTTTAAACCATGCACCACTAGGTGGCTCAGCGAGCATTCAGTTCAAGTAGTTTTCTTGCTGTGTAGTGAAGGCAGTAAAGATGTCGTGAAGACAATAAATTGTAAGAGTATCTAATTAAATTTTGCAAATGTGTGAATCAAGTAAATGAAGTTAAGCAATAGAGTTAGATTTTATTTAAATGTCAGCGTCTTTGTCTGATCTTCAATCTAAATAAAACTTATCAAAAAAAATTACTTATGTATTTAAGTATTAAGCATTTTTCTTAACTAAAACACATAATGTAGTTCATACATGTATTTCAATTCATCTTAATGTTGAAATTTAAACTGAAATACAAGCAATTCGATACAAAAATTGAGACATGAGCTAGGTCACAAAACCAATTAAACTCAAGTCAAGGTTTCCATGTACTTTATTTTCCTTATTTTTATATAAAAATAGTAAAACAAACCTTTAAGTTTGCTGACAAATAAGTCTTCAATTTCATGTTGCATGAACAAAATCTAAGAATCTTATTGTGACTCTATTGTAAATTGTATTACATCATGTGCATAATTTACAGTCCTAAAATGTACATCCCTAAAATGTAGTAATATAATACATAATAATAATTTATTAGTATAATATTAATAAATATTATTAATATTATTGTCATCATCACTATCATCATAATGCATTGTCAGGGTGAAAAACACATTCTTACATAAAATCAGGTCAAGTAAGTATATTATATTTATTATATTGCATTTTTTACACCATTCAGCTATACATAATCCCAAATAATGGGTGATCCCAGATCAGGAATTTGTTAGTGGGAATAAATAATTACTAAATGTAAAAAAAAATAAAAAGCTTTTAATACTGCTGTTAGTGAATGTCCCCATTTACCACCCCCCCCCCCCCCCCCCCCCGAAGCCTTGCAGTTTGTTCATATTTTGCAGGTTTTAGTAATACACCCACAGCTGTACACCTATGAGACATATAGCACCCACTTAACACTACACCATGACAAGTACAGAAAATAAACTTATATATCATGTTTATTGTTTAAACCAATGGATATGATTTTAGGATCACACCACTGTAACTTCAGAGCAAGATGGTCCTGAGTTACAATCTACAAACGGAAGGTCTTGGTCATTTCTGTTCTGTCTAAAAGGAAATAAATGTCAGCTTAGTTATTTTTTACTTGTAGTGGCAGCCACAGCCTGGTGGTTAGGGAACTGGGCTTGTGATTCCAAGAGTCCACAGGTCACCACTTAGGTGCCTTTGAGCAATGAACCTAACCCCTAACTGATCCCTAGACATCATGGCTAGGGCTGTCCACTGTGCTGAGCGCGTGTGTTCACTAGGGGAACACAGTGTGTAAATGTATTTCAGTGCACAGATTTGCTTAAATATAAAAGATTAATTCTGTGGTGTGTAGAAAAATATGTCCAAATAAAAAAAATCTAAATCTAGTTATTGACAGTTGTCGCCTAGTAGATAACAGACAGTAAGTGACTGAATATGGTATAGAGAGGTCTAGAGATAGATAGATTAGATAAAATAGATAGATAGATTAGATATATTAAATAGGATAGACAGAAAGATTAGATAGGATAGATAGATAGATAGATAGATAGATAGATAGATAGATAGATAGATAGATAGATTAAATAGGATGGATGGATGGATAGATAGATTAGATATATTATATAGGATAGATAGAAAGTTTAGATAGGATAGAAAGATAGATTAAATAGGATAGATGGATGGATGAATGAATAGATAGATAGATTAGATGGATGGATGGATGGATGGATGGATAGATGGATAGATTAGATAAGATGGATGGATGGATAGATTAGATAAGATGGATGGATGGATAGATAGATTAGATAAGATGGATGGATGGATGGATAGATGATCCCATTAAGAGATTCTGATTTGGTTGGTTGTATTTCTAGAAGTTTGTATGAAAATATATTAACATATTATTACTATATTATACAGACAACAAATCGTGCGAATTTAAATGGAGGTGAACAAAAAATATGTTTTAATAAATTAAAACAGATTTTGTGCAAATGACCACATCGCACAATTGTGACCTGTTGTGTCCAGATATGATATAATTAAGCATAAAAATTACCACATGTTAATAGAATAGAGTTTATTACTCGGTTGTTTGTGGAATATTGGTGGATGGAGGAAAATGTCCTCTCTTGGTAGGAAGTAGCAGGTTTGGGTTGCACTGCTGCAGGGTAACATGAGAATTTAAATGCACCCTGAAGTCACACAGTCTATATAATCCTCTGTGGCCTGAGCAAGCACAAACAACCACTTACAGACGATTTATAAGCGTATCCTTCAGATGATTACTACACAGGTGCGTTCGCAGCATACTATGCATATGTTATAAAGATCGATGATATCGTATTTAAAGCTTTAATATCTATATCCATCAGATAAACAAACAAAAACCATTTTATGCGATTCGCAAACCGCGTCATCTCTTCTTCAAATAAATGCAGAACATAAATGTTCGAATAAATAAATGCATGAAGTAATATTTAAGATATTTACTTGCTCAGTAAGTCCTTAGTGTGTTTGGATGTAGTCGCATCTCAGCCTGCACAGCGCATCTCAAGTCCAGTTCCGCCAAGCTCGAGCATTTACCGGAACTTTTCATATTACAACTGAACACAACGGATCCGGATTGGTTACAGCTGAGGACATCGCCTGCCTGTCAACACCAACCCCCGCCTCTGATATTTAGACCTAACTGGCTCTAAGCCAGTGCATATACAACGCCAACATCAGTACCAGTATCGTCATCTGCAGCAGCACTAATACCAATGCCATAAACTATATTACCATTAAGGGCAATATTTGCACCAGCATCAGTAATAGCATCCACATCTGCAATACCAGCAGCACCATAACTAACAGAAGCACTAAAACAGTACCAGCATATACACTAACATCACCGAATCAGCATCACCAATACCAGCATCAATACCCTTACATCATCCCTAACATCACTACCAGACTGTATGTATGCACGTATGCTGGTGTGTATGGGCATTTGTGCTCATTTAGTCAAACATGCATGAATTGCATCAAACATCTCATTTCATCAATATATTTTAAGATGAGGATTGCAGTGTAGCAGTGTTCAGATCTTTCGTCAATTATTAAAAATCACACAAGCACCTCAAATGTAGAAATCCAGGTAAATCATCTGTTTTCCTGTGCTTTTTATTTTGTATTTTCTATATTGTTATATCACACTTTTTATGAGCTATTTTACTATTTTTAGTTTAGTTGTTTATGTCCTTCATTTTGCAAAGCACTTAATCCTTTTTGTTTTGATTTCATGGTTTTATATCTTTACCCATCTTTGCAATAAACCTTTTTGAGGTTTCAAATCTCAGCAACGTTTAGAAACTTTTCAATGCTCCAAAGTATCACGCCATTATATGAAAGGTGCTATACAAAATGACTTAATCTCTGTACTAAAGTCATTAATGCCTGTGCTATCTGTTAAGTACTATGACTTCAGGTTTCAATCAGGTATCAAGGATCAATAAAATAAAAGCATTTTATCAATAAAATCAATACAGAAAGTAAGGACACAGACAAATACTGTTTTTCAACTAATGTATTAATAACAATGATCTGTAACTACCTTCATTGGTTTGGTCAATTCTTATCTTTAATTGCTGTTTCAATCTGTCTTATTGTCTTTTTGTTCCCGTTCAGAAATGGGGCTAACAGCTAGATTAATACAGATTTGCTAGCAGCAAGAACAACAAGTTAAGGTGCTCTATCAAAATTCTCAGATGACTTGACTGCAATACTTTAACTATACCTGCAGTGTTCTTTTGTAAATTACACTTAAATAATTACATTTTAAAATAGATTAAGAAACTCTATATTATAGTCGGATAGTGAACGTCGCTACATCAACTACTTCATCACCACGTGACCCGCATCTCAGACCGAGCGTCATTCACACTTAATACAGTTACAATCGGTTATTTTTATCTTTACATATTCTAATCATTCAGTGATTTTTGTGCATTATTTTAATAATATAATCATCGATCATGGTTCTAAAGAAGATTCAGAACAATAGTAGCAGCGAAGTGAAAATACAGCGACAATAATAGAAGTGAAAAAGTCATGATTTCTAAGTCGTGCATGTGTCAGTGATCACGACTGAAATACGGCAGGTGGAAGTGAACAACAGACACTGGACACGTGTTTTCAATATGAAAGCATCCGAGAAGGAAAGTCACCCCCCGATTTTACAATGACAGATGTTCTCATGGAGCGGGATTCATCACCCCCACCCCCCTTCCATCCACTCACGCCGTCACACCGCAGTCAAAACTGCACATTTCATCTTGTTTACTAAATGTTTTCTTATGTTTAAATGCTTTTTATGTTTATTTAACTCCATGTTTACTGTTATTATAACTGTTTTCATCATAAAAACATACCTGTATATCGTGTAATTTTCATATATTAGCAAGTCAACCGGGGCTGGGAACCAATTATTTTTATTTCCTTTATTTTTTTATGGGGAAATGTGTTTCGGAAATTGAACATTTTAGATACCGACCGACCTTTCGGAATGGATTGTGGTCGTTAATTGCTTTTGCACACATTTTTGTTAAAATAAATGCTTAAACATTATATGCTCTATCTAGTTGAATATTTAAACATTTACTGCCAGCTGTCAAAACTCACAATACCCAGAAAAACATTATATATATATATATACTAGTTTTGTGTAACTTTAACTGTATAATGTTAAGAAAAGTTTGGGCAAAAAGCCAGATATGGTTTCATTTAACTGATGAATTAGAAAAGTAGTGGAGTGTCAGGCTGAGATTAATTGCCTACTTTGGCCTGGTGTAAGTCTGGGCATAGTAATAGATCCCTTATGTAGCCTTATATATCAAGACAGGCAATATATGTCAAAAAGGGAAAAAGTTGCATTTTGGTCAAAATGCTAAAAACTAGTTTTTGATTTATGATGGCGATCTTGTTTTCATTTTAATTTACATAATGCCAGAACAGTCTGAAACATCGGTCAAATGTAAATGTAATATACAAAAGCAGGCCCGAGATATATTCTCAAATTATATATGTTTTAATCTGCTTTCTGGCAGACCTTTCCTTGTTTACCTTGAACTTTTTTAGACATGACTGTCCATAAAAGGCTGGTGGGATTGCTGTTTTTGTTCCAGCCAAGTCGGTAGGTCACATGTAATTAAAGTAGTAAAATCAGGTACTGATCTGGTTGGAATTAAGTCCAGCAACCACACTGGATTGGACAAATTGGTTGGTTTAGGAGGATTGGTTTAAATAAATTCTTATAATGTGACTAAATAAACTCTGTGTTCAGGAACTATCCGGAGCTCTCCGTGGCACTTACTCTTTAATTCAAACAGTTTAAGTTACAATCAAATCAAAATCAAAGTTTATTTGTCACATGCATAGTTATACACAGTACAACCGGCACGAAAATGCTTTGTAAATACTCCATCCGAACACTCGAGGAAGTAGGAAAAGTAGGAAGTAGGAAAAAGTAGGAAGTAAGTAAAGTAGGAAGTAGGGGGGGGGGGGAGTAAGAAGCAATGATGATGAATCCACTAGGAAACAATCTAGATGAATAGGAGGATTGCATTAAAAAGGGAAACTTAGCTCAATTTATAATGTGGTTCCATCATCATTACAACAGGAGTTTGTTATCAATAAAGGTTCAATATTGAAACTTCTACAACTCTGTTATACCTAAACTTAGATCTAGATAACATCCTGTCTCAGCGCACACTGAAGGATTACGGGACATGCACCTTCATAGATCTGTATAACCTAATGACTAAACAGGTAAACCTGTTCATTAGTACAATTAAACTCTACCCTTTGTTTGATGATTTTTGAATCTGAGCTTTTGGTCTAGTTGGTTAGTGGTTTTAAAAATCTTTTTTGAGCATTATATAAATACTACGTCTGATTTGTCCTTCATTGTAATGAATCTCACATAATTTCTGTGCTGCCACTATTTGTCATCTTTCTTTATTGTGGGAAGATTGTGGGAAGAGAGCACATTAATAAAAAACGATGGCAAAGGCCACTCGTTCTCAGCATTCTTTTAAAAGTAGGCTACTGCTGGGTGGCTTGTGCTGCCAGAATGTCTTAGTGATTTAGTGTTTAAGGTACTGGCAAGAGTTCAGAAGGCAGTTCAAGCTCCAGTATAATCAAGTTGCCACTCTTGGGCCCCTTAACCCTCAAGGCCCTTAACCCTCAATTGCTTTAATAGTGTTCTGTTGTAACTCTTAGTAAATGTGGATAAAGGTGACTGCAAAATGTAAAAATGTAAATTTAAGGATTTAGGCATATATAGTATAACCTATTATGACAAAATTCTAGACGAAGTGGAAAAGTTTTTTCTCTTTCTTTTTGAAATTTTCATGTGTTTGTTCAATTGAAAGAACCAGCCAAAGATGAACTATAAAGAATTCGTGATAGCAATTTCTACCAGTTCAATCTACTGGTCGACAAAATTGCGTTGACAGTAATAGCAAACCAGGCTCGTAAAACACCAGTTAAAAATCCAAATCAATAATAAACAATTAATAAAATAATAATTTAAAAATAAATAAACAACATATTTATCGTCTATTTCAGCACCACTTTATCGTTTTCAATATTTTTGAAGGTTCAAAGATGGATGTTATTATACATATATCCACAAGGTGGAAATAAAAACACACTTTCTTTCTCTTTTCTTATTGTATTCTCATAGTGTTGTTCTTAAGAAGGGTGGGGGGTCTAGATTGTATCTTAGTGGATTCATCATCACTGTTTCCTACTTTCTACTTTTCTTGCTTCCTACTTTTTCCTACTTCCTACTTTTCCTACATTCTATTTCCTCGAGTGTTTGGATGTAGTAGTTACAAAGCATTTCACTGCCGGTTGTACTGTGTATAACTATGCATGTGAAAAATAAACTTTGATTTTGATTTGATTGTAACTTAAACTGTTTGAATTAAAGATTAAGTACCACGGAGAGCTTTTGGACAAATTTCAGACCTTTTCCAAACTCACACCACTTTTCAAAAATCACACCACATTTTCTTGAGATCATATTCTAGCCAGTGGCACAGTTTATAGGTTTAAACAAGTGTCCAATTTGAAGATCTAAAGGTTTTTTTAAAGCCTGTTTTTTATTCATGTAAAACGATGAAACTTGAAACAGCCATATCTCAACCAGAAAATGAGATTGAAAGCCCAAATTCATATATTCATATATTCATATTCATATATTCACCATCATACTATCGGTAAGTCAATATTTAAATTTCTTGAAGATCTAAGCAGTTCATGTTTTTCATCAAAAATTGAAAAAATGAAGAAAAAACATGCAAAAAAATTGGTGTTTTTGAATTTTTGGACAATTTTCTGACCTTTTCAAAACTCTTTAAAAATCACACAACTTTTTCTTGAGATCATGTTCTAGACAGTGGCAAAAATTATAGGTTTAAATTAGTGGATATAATTAAATATAATTTTTAAAGCCTGTTTTTATTCATGAAAAATGATGAAACTTGAAACAGCCATATCTCAACCAGAAAATGAGATCGAAACCCCCAATTCACAAATTGTCATCTTCATATTATTAGTAAATCAATCTTTAAATTTAATGAAGATCCAAGCAGTTCATGTTTTTCATCAAAAATTGAAAAGATTTTTTAAAAACGTGCAAGAAATTGTTGTTTTTGAATTTTTGGACAATTTTCTGACCTTTTCCAAACTCTTTAAAAATCACACCACTTTTTCCTGAGATCATATTCTAGACAGTGGCACAGTTTATAAGTTTAAACTAGTATCCAATATGAAGATATACATTTTTTTAAAGCTTTTTTTCATGAAAATTGATGAAACTTGAAATAGATATATCTCAACCAGAAAATGAGATTGAAACACTAAATTCACATATTGTCATCTTCATACTATCAGTAAGGCAATCTTTAAATTTCATGAAGTTCGAAACAGTTCCTGTTTTTTATCACAATTTGAAAAAAAAAAAAAAAAATTGTGAAATTGTGAACAATTTTCCGACCTTTTCCAAACTCTTTAAAATCAACCCACTTTTTCTTGAGATTATGTTCTAGACAGTGGCACAGTTTATAGGTTTAAACTAGTGTCCAATTTGAAGATCTAAAGGTTTTTTTAAGAATGCTTTTTATTCATGAAAAACAGTGAAGCTTGAAACAGCCATATGAGATATATCTCAACCAGAAAATGAGATTGAAACACCAAATTCACATATTGTCATCTTGAAACTATCAGTAAGTTAATCTTCAAATTGAATGAAGATCAGAGAAGTTTGTGTTTTTCATCAAAAATTGAATAAAATGAAAAAAAAAACGTGCAAAAAATGGTTTTTTGAATTTTTTGACAATTTTCTGACCTTTTCTAAAGTCTTTAAAAATCACACCACATTTTCTTGAGATCATATTCTAGACAGTAGCACAGTTTATAGGTTTAAACCAATATGAGGATCTAAATTTTAAGTTTTAAAGTTAGATCTAAAGTTAGATCTAAAGTTTAAATTTTAAACTTTAAGCCTGTTTTTATTCACACAATTAACACAATGAAACTTGAAACAGCCATATCTCAACCAGAAAATGAGATTCAGTCTAGTCTGAAATGAAGTCAATACTATTAAACACTTTTGGCCACATAGCAAAGCTTAAACATAATTAATCTGTGCCCTAATTCTGCCCTAAAACAAGTGAAAGAAAAGTGAAGTGCCCAGAGAAATCTACTAACAGAAAAATAGGGAAAACATCAAAATATGATAATAATTATTCCATTTAGCTGCTCCTGTTGGGAATCATAGATAATTCTGGCCTACTTTCTTACACTGGATGCCCTTTCTGATGTTGCCTATTGGTCTCGGCACCGAAACAAAGGGTGCACTCATGATTGCCACCCTCAATGGCTAGGTTCATATTCTGGTATCATGACCTTCTGTATTTACTGTATGTACTGCTAGCAGTAGTCTAGTTGTTAAGGTAATCTGTATACTGTAACTGTAATGTACCACTTTGGATAAAATTCATCTGCCAAATGCTGAAATGTAATAAACGTATTAAACATAAATGTTAATTATTATTATTTTCGTTTTTATAAAACCTGCTTATGATCTAAATCAGGGATCACCAACGTGGTCGCCCGAAAGGACCTCATGAGTCACTTGTGGGCCTGTTCTAAAAATAGCTGCATATTTTGCATATTGATATTTATTTGTTTCCTACCTTGTTAAATTATTGTTGAAATTTATAGTGAGAAATCATTTACTTGATCATTGTTTGTTAAACAAGCACACAAACCATGTTCATTTTCAGATTTGAAATGATATCGTTTTCATGTATTATTTGTGTTGTATTAAAGATTTGTTAAAAAGAAATGACAATTCTACTATTCTTGTACTATTTCTTCTCCACTGAGGTGTTTGCTCAATGAATTTAGAAGCACGTGGAAGGATAGGACTAAATTAACATATTCCAGCCTTTCGTTGAAAATGCCATAAATATGTTATACTACAAGAAGAGTGATTTTTAAACTCTCATTTATTTAACAATTACAAAAGTACAAAAAACACGATCACAGGGTCTGGGGGAATGGGAGCACTTAAATTTGCATAATTTGGAATGCCGAGTTGTCTTATATTCTTTTCTCATATTGATATCTGGGTGGATGTGGGGTCATTACGTGTTCCTGACAGCTACCACGCTGGAGGCACCTCCTGCTTCTCCGGTATTCGCGCACAGTAGGCTTACCAAGATCTCTAACGAAGCATTTGATCCATAGGACCTGAGCGAAAACACCACTGTGCTCTCCACCTTAGACACACAAACCCACCAGAGGATTACTTTTACACGTAAATGTGAAAATACTTTGGGATTAGTGGAAAGTTTGCGCATCTCAGAGAAGAAGCTGTTAACAGATTACGCACAAGTTGGAAAACTTCTCTCTTGAATTAGAAAGCAACTATTATGGACAAATTATTCTTTATATATGGTCGTAAGGGCATATCGTGCGTTTTGCTGTAGTGGTATAAAGACTTAAAAAGTAAGTGATTGTTTCAAGTGGGAATAAGAGTGGCGTTCGGAATGGAGAATGGAACATTTTTCCATTTAGATGGTAACCAAACTTGGACCGATCACACTATCGAATACAAAATTGTAAGTGTTTTGTTGGTGATAGTAATATGTGGCGCAGGAATCGTGGGCAATATAATGGTGATCATGGTGGTGCTTACTACCAAACATATGCGGACTCCGACTAACTGCTACCTGGTGAGTTTGGCTGTCGCGGATCTGATCGTGCTGACGGCGGCTGGTTTACCAAACATTACGGAAAGCCTGTTCGGTGAGTGGGTGTACGGTTATGGAGGCTGCCTGTCAATAACATACCTCCAGTATTTGGGTATCAACGCGTCGTCGTGTTCCATCACTGCGTTTACCGTGGAGAGGTACATCGCCATTTGTCACCCGATCAAGGCGCAGTTTCTTTGCACCCTCTCTAGGGCTAAAAAGATCATCATACTGGTATGGATTTTCACCACTTTATACTGTGTGATGTGGTTCTGCCTGGCAGATATCGAAAAGCTTGTCTACGATAATCGTATCATCACCACATGCGCATACAAGGTACCGAGGAAATACTACATGCCCATTTACTTCGCTGATTTTGCGCTGTTCTATGTGGTTCCTCTGCTGCTGGCCACTGTGATGTACGGACTGATCGCTAGGATACTTTTCCTGAACCCTCTACCTGCAGACCCCAAAGAAAATGTTGCGAGGATGGGGTCGTGCACAGGAGGCAAAAAATCCGGCTCGAAAAACTCCTCCTTTGGGTCCACAGCGGCTTCACGGAGACAGGTATGTGCTATTAATATTTTCGGTGATATATGCACTGGCGTAATTAACACGGGGGTTAGGGGGGTTATGACCCCCCAATAATTTGATCCAGTCATTGTAAACCGCCCCCCCCCCCAATAAAAGGACATCATTTCAGCATAACGCGCCCCAATGTTAGACCTAAAGTTACGCCCTTGGATATATGCACATCTGCTAGATAAAGTGTGTAGTCCAAATTCTAACCCATGTACTGCCATGACCCTAATTTTGGGATCTCTCTCTCTCTCTCTCTCTCTCTCTCTCTCTCTCTCTCTCTCTCTCTCTCTCTCTCTCTATCTATCTATCTATCTATCTATCTATCTAAATTGTTTAATAATATTCCTGATACACACGTCCAGTACAAGAAAGACTGGCCGTTCATGTACCTTGTTCTATTAAAACTTTTAGATTACAATATCAACAATAGATGGAAATGGGGGGGGGGTGCAGAATGTGCTCGGTTTTGTTGGACTGGTTTGAGAAAGAAATATATTTTTTTATTTAAAAAAATGTATACGATTTTACAAAATTATAGTTTTCGTTTAATTAGCACGTGAAGTATTGAAAAAAAGGGGGGGGGGATGAGTTGGGTTAAGGTTTAATGGGTGTCCAAACTTTTAGGAAAGAAGGCCAGATTTGGTGAGGTGAAAATGTGCTGGGCCAAACATCTAGCCTGATATTATGGGAACCAATAACATTGAACTATTTACTTTTAAACAATCGCATGATTTTTATAAAATACAGAAAATGTACTCTGTAGCCGAGAACTACAGAACAACGACAGGACATCAGTGGTCTATTGTGGTACAAATCATGCCGGCACCCCTCTGTTCTTTGTATTTATAAAGGATCTTGAACCATGCAATGGCTTCTTTATTTTATTCAAAAAACTTTTCAGTAATGTATATGATTATATTCTTAAACTGAACTTTGTCTACTGCCACCTGGAAGATTATAAAAGTCTGCACATAACTAGAGAGTTGTTAACACATAGGAATCAGCAAGGCCGTTTATACGTCATCAGCAACATTTATTCCTACATAAAAATCAACCAGCTAACAAACACAAACCCTTCCATTTATAAATATTGACCATCAGTTATGCTACCAGCTCTTCACAGTGGTCATCAGGGAGACTCCTTCCATTATCAGTGTTTTTCTGATGTAGGCCTACGACACCTGGAGAAGGCTCAACAGTAATGTCTGGCACCCCAAACTCACCCTCCTCCAAGCTTCCCCCCATCTTCTATTCTAATACAATCAAACACTATCCCTTTTCCACCTAACCTCAGCTCTTTTAAACCACAGAAATTGACCAGATCTTTCAGCTGTCTCTGACAATTCCGTCACAATTGCTCCCAGCACTCGACCTCCAAATACAAATTTAATCAGCATTCTTGTAAAAAGTCCTTGCAACAAACCCTCTAACTGCTACCTCAATGGGTCTCATGTATGCCTTCTATCCATGCTCACTAACCACAGCCACTAAGTCTGTATACTTCAGCCTATATATTAATTAACTGATATGAATTACTACAAATATTATTTTAGACATTATAATAAGACAAAATCTTTTGAAGTTACAGTTAAACACTATTTAGATTTTATCTTTTTTGTGGGAGTGTTCATGTGTAATTCCTCAACTCTTTTAAGTAAGCAAACTCAATATAATTTTAGGATTTTTTTGAGATCTTAGATACAAGATCTCACTAAAAATGTAAAAACTACTAAATCACGAAATAAATGAATAAGTTGGCTCTACCATGATGATGAACACAAATAACAAACATTCAAGTGTCTTAAAGGTTTCCTTCCATGAATCCAAATCTGCTTGTTAGCCTTACCTCACAGACAAAGAAACAGAAAAAGCAGGGGCACACTGTCCTAATTGCCTGTCTGAAAAGCAGGAGTGTCATCCAACCCCCCCCCCCCCCAACCCCTTTAGGCTTCAAGGATTGATTTCCCTATTTCTAACAGATACTAGCCATAAAAACTGTTTTAAAATAAGCTGGGCGTGAGCTTAATACTTTAAAATGGAATGGAGTTCAACAGCTTTGTAATAAAATCACTCTTAATATGTATTGCGTGTGCATTGTTGTTGGCTTTGATCGCTGATTCATGTTGCGTGATATAATCAATAGCAGTTTTCCCAACAGGGAATTATCTGGAATGAGCCAACAACACGTAGGTCATGGAATTATAATGAAAAATTCCTTATTGGAATGCACAGCCAAACATAATTAGCTTGAGCATCTGGCATCTGAAATAACTCAGTGCATAAGCATAGGATTTAAATGTTCTGCAAGGCAGTGTTTGTTTCTCATGATCAATTTACTAAAATTACTTACAAACTGCATAACAGTCAGATACAGAAACTATAAAATATATGGATGGATGGATAAATTCGATTCTATCTATCCATCCATCCCTCCATCCATCTATCCACTCACCACCCACCCACCATATTCACAAAATCCATCAGTGTTTTAAAAACACATGAAGTATTTATGCTGACAGTTTTTTCACGATGGACTATTAACACAAAGTCCAAGCTGCAAATGTCATGTGAACTATGGTAGAGTGATAACACAAAGTTGAGTGATGACACCCGTAAAAGAACAATTAGACCTAACACGGTTAGAATAGTGAGGTAAAATAGAAGCAGCCATCAGTGGTTTTTATACATCAGTGGTTTACATGCACCCATCTGTTCTGTTCCTGGAGATCATAAAATTGTCAAACACATGTTTTATTGACCAATCTCACAATTATTAATCTTACTTGAAAATAGACAGTAAACCAACAAAGGGGTCATGGACATGGTAGTTGTACAAGGACAGAACAAAACAAGGACATATAAATCTGGTTGAAATGGACTATTTCATAGATACAATAAAGGCTATAAAATATACTGACTGCATGGTATAAAGGGGTGGAACCTACATTGCCAACGTTGTCTGCCAAAGTATGGAAAAATAAAAAAGAGTGGCAGTTTATTTAAGGAAAAGAACATTAAGAAAATAATCTTATATTACAGATTACACTAGCTGTCTATGTAAACACAGGAGAACACAAATGCCCAGGATTGACCATCATCACATGACTGGAACATTGACTACAATACCCCCAATGTGTTAAGAAGAGCATGTACACTCATAGTATCATTGAACTTTAATGTACAAGTGTTGTTACTGCCTAATTTTTATTTTAATTATATATTTTGTTATAGGTGACAAAGATGTTAGCTGTGGTGGTAATTCTTTTTGCACTGCTCTGGATGCCCTATCGAACGCTGGTGGTGGTCAACTCATTTCTGAAACAACCTTATCTAGACACCTGGTTCCTGCTCTTTTGTCGACTCTGCATCTACCTGAACAGCGCTATCAATCCTGTCATTTACAATGTTATGTCTCAAAAGTTCCGTGCTGCTTTCCGCAAGCTATGTCACTGTGGCCCCCAGAAGACTAAAAAATCAGGCACATACAGTATGGCATTAACTTACAGTGTAATCAAGGAGACCTCCAATGGACAAAGCCCAGATCATTTTTCCACTGAGGTGGTCGAGATGCCAGCGGTTAAAGATGCACCACAGATGCATGGAAGAAAACAGCTTTCATTCACAAAACCGTTTCTATCTACAAGCATGGTAGATCATGCCTAGATCTATACAGTTATATAATTCTATCACTGTATATAATGAAAAATCATGAAGTGGTTTTAACATTAAAGCACACCAATGTACTAATTAAAAAAACTGATAGAAAAAAACAAACACTCCTGTCTTGACGATTAACAACCCTGACCCTGAAGCTCTAGCCACAAGGTTTAAATGAGGTTCTGCACAATATAAATCAACTTTAAATTGGCATCGCATTAAACTAAGGAAACCAACCATTGCAGAAATCTGTGGATTCTGGGTGTAAATCTCAGTAATACAATCAATGGGTTTGGCATCTGCAGTGATGTGAGGACCTGGAGAATTGTGAGGAGCATTGTAAGTGAGTTTTCAGTGCAGGTACCAAGCCTTAATATATGGTACAGATCAATCATAGTTTGCTCTGATATTATAGTTCATGAAGATGTAAACTTAATTTTTTTTTTTTTTACCAGAACCTGTTCTAATTATTAGTCAAAACAAAGGGGTTTGGGGGGGGGTCATTATAGGTAAAAGAGTTAAGGCAAACTCTAAAAAAATCATAATACAGTTCACTTCAGAGTCAAATTCACAGATGCCATTGTAGATATATGGTTATAAACTTTTAGTAAGTTTATTTCTTTATTATTTGCTTCGCTGTGTTAGTTTAGTGACTGTAGTTATAGAAATAATACATAATATAATACAAGGTTAAACTGTTAAGAACAGTGAGGTCATAGTATAATAGCATTGTATAAGCATGTTTAAAAGAAGAAGTAAATAGTTGATAATTTGCACCAATAAAATATACCAAAATATGCATTATAAACAACTTGATGTATAATTGTAAATTTGTTGTTCTCAGTCATTATTATAATAGTGTAAAACTGAAAGTTCAACTGTGCTGGATATAGTGCAGATGAAAGCCTATGTTTAATGCAGGTTTTTGTTTATGTATGAATGTAGATTCTGATAAAACATCCTCTATATATGATAGTTCAGATGAAGAAGATACTTTCTTACATTCTTCTTTTTTATAATTAAAAGAAAAACACCAAACAACAACCTGAAAGTTTTAAAAATGATATAATTTATTGTTCACTGAAAATGTCCAACTGATTCATAATATTGTTGTTGTTATGATCAATATTTATATTTTGTAAAGTTATGACTTGTAAACAAAAGCTTAGGTAACAAATATTGTGTGAAAAGGGATCACACACACACACACACACACACACACACACACACACACACACACACACACACACACACACACACACACAC
>JAOTRQ010000029.1:2804137-2825623 GCA_028565875.1 Hoplisoma paleatum
TTCAGTATCTCCAATTAACTTGACTTCATATCTTTGGTCTATGGGGGGTAACTGGGGTACCCAGAGGAAATTAATGCTATTAACACCACTGTTAATAATAAATGTACTTGATTTTCAGTTTGCTGATACAGTAAATATTTAGCAGACTTTATTCTTAGTTTCAACTGTATTTAAATGGTATGATCTATTTGATTTACACCTCTTTCAGCCCCAAAATAAAATTTGGTACTTCGTTTGAAACTCTATTTTTAAGCCTTTCAAAAAGCAATGGAATATTTAACATGTCTCTAGGCTTTGTGACAGGCTAAGTGGTGCATGCTCTGTCTATTCTTTTCAGATCCCCTTGTCTCCTGTTGTCCACGAAGCCCAGTCTGTCCTTGTCTGTTTATCATGGAATCTTGTAAATAGAATCAAACATGAAAGAAAGAGTACTCATGAGAGCCCTTTAGGTTTGGGTGAAAATGTGACAGCTCTGGAAACATTTAGCCTGTCAAAGTTGCCTGCACTCTTCAAAGAGCAGCTGAAGGAATGAATTAATGTTGCTTCTGTACTAAACATCCTTTCCTTTCCCTGACCCCTCCTCTAACCTTCTCTTTGGTCATGTTGCAGATTATGATTGTTGAAATGCGTGTGTTTATTTAAAGGACGTTGGTTTATACACTCGCAGTTTGATTTATGGGGATTGCCCTTTTAGAGTTGTAACCTAGCTAGTTTTGTGGTGCATGTTATATGTGATTAATAATTTTCTTTCCAAAAAAAAACACTGACATTGACCAGAGAAATTGCTGACGTAACAAACTGAGGGAAAAACCAACATAAAGTGTCTTAGTAAGCTGCAGTGAACTTTCAGAACAGCTTTAATTACCTTAGACATAGTCTTAAAGTCTGGAATGGAGCACCATTTATACAAAATATGGTATTCTCCATCAAATGATTTAACATTGCTTAAACAGAGCATTGAAGAATTTGGTCAGAAATTAGCTTTCTGTTAATTTTTTATTATTCTTGTACTATTATTGTACTATTGTCACTTTACCATTATTGTATTTTATGACTAATGTGTAAATCTAAAATCTATTATTATATCTTGAACTTTATATATCTAAAACACATTCATTCATTTATTCAGCTACATAACTATGCACATATCTGGTCACTCATTCATGGATCCATTTACTACAACTTCTACTGTGTGAATCTATCTATCTATCCATCTATCTATCTATATATCTGTGTTTTTTTTTACAAATTATTTTTCATTTATTATCTTATTTACCTACTTATGCAAGTGATTTTGTTTTGGGGATAGTGTGATTGTCAAAAAATATATTTCTACTTGAAAACCAAAGTAATCTGTTGGGTAACAAAATGTTTGTCGTGATGTTGCTCTCACATATCGTACAGCCAGATATATAATAATACCAAACCAGAGTGAGTTAATAGCCAGATCAATTCTTTATCTAATCTAAACCCCACAGTGTGTTGCACAGTTGCCTCACAGCAAGTTCACGTGTTTGATCCTCAGATGAGACGGTCCAGGTCCATTCTGTGTGGACTGTCAGTGAGGGTTTACTTTGGTTGTTCCAGTTTCCAGGCCAAAAAACATACAGGGAAAGTAAATTGGAGGTACAAAATTGTCCATGACTGAGATAACAATTCCTTGGATTTATTTCCTGTCTTGAATGTTCCATTTTTTAAAGAAATGACATTATAATTTCACAGTCAATAACATTTTCAGATGAAATTTTGTGTAGTAGAATCAAACTAAACAACACCAGAACACAATATAACATAAAATGTATTCAGTTAGGATTTAATGCTTTATGTTATATTGTGTTTTGGTGTTTGATTCTAGGAGGGTTTACATTCCCCTAGCTGTTTTGATAAATTTAGCTACTGCCATGTACATACTAATAGATGTATGTTCTTTTAATATGACTAAGAACTTGTCTATGAAATATTCAGCACTATATTCATATAACCGGTCTGAAAATATAACCATCTGTCTGAAAATGCATCAGTAACTACAAGAGTTTACACTGTGTCATGTTTTTAAAATATGTTGTGTCTGTGTAGTCTCCCCTAGTTTTACTTACATTTACAGACAGTACTCCCCTTCCAGTCAGTGACCTGGAAGCTGATGCTCTGTGAGCTGTAGAATTTAAGAACATGGGCATCATCTTCCAGGCTCTAATGAACCTAGGGGTCAAGAGGGATTGCACCTAAACTTGAAGTAGCACACACACACACACACACACACACACACACATTCAACTACAAACGCACCCTGGATAGACATGCACACTCACTCACAAACGTTTTGCACAAAGAGAGGAATGCTGTTTGCTCACTGCACTCATCCATGTAAAAGCATCAACTGACAGCAGGGCAGCCACTCACTGTGTTCTACAGCATGTCCAGCCAGCACAGCCAAACACACACACATACACACACACACACATACACACACACACACAGCCACACACAAAACTAACCATCACAAAGAATGATGGCACTTTCCATTTCACCACACACACCCTTAAACGTTCCCCAGAACAACACACACACCTTGCCTGCCACCTTTGTATCAGTTGAAAGCATATGGTTACTGCCATCTGATTCCAAAGCTGAAAGGGCCTTTCACTTAACCACAGTTCAGAACGAGGTCACACTTTAACAAACAGAAATATTGCACTCATAGCTCAGTTAGCACTAACTCAGGGCATCTAAGTAAAATGAAACTTTCATGATACATTTTGACACATCGGGTCAAACAGATGACTTCCATAATTTAATAAATGTCTGAATGCAAAATGGGAACATTTGCCATTGCAGATAATTTAAAAAACATTTAAGTAGAATTGTCATGTTTGGCTATGATTTAATACAACAGAAATGCATTCTTTTATTCTATTCTGTTTTCTAAATAATTAAACTAGACCAGTCATACTAGTATAATGAATATGTATCACATACACTATTGTATCAATTATGTCACTTTCAATTTTGGACAAACAATAATTATGGACTGTTGATTCTAGACTAAAATAATATACTTTCCAGAGAAGGCTTTGTTACTGCAAATCATGCAACGTTTAGTTTATTCAGCCAAACCGAGTCTTAAGAGTTTTTCCTGTGCATAGAAAGTGATGAATATGATTCAGTTCTCTGATAAATGCAGTTTCAAAATATATTGCAATATATGATATTACTCTCTACAAGTCTCTGAAATAAACTTGTCAAATTCAACTGTTCTCATTAAATGATTTAATAAAGCCCATAAATAATACTGTTTAGCTACATTTTATTTTACTGAAGAAATATTTATGGGAAAACATGATCATTTGTTTTTGCTTTATTGACATTACCCCATTACTACAGTCATCCAGCTTTAAACTGTAATTAAATGTGAGTTAGGAATGCACTGATTGATTCATTGATTCGGTTAATTAAATGCTTTGTTGAAATATATGTAAAGAAGCAAAAACAAAGAAATGCATTTACTAATTTAATCAATAATTGTGTACAGGTTTGGACTTCAAATATTAATGATACAATTTAAGAATAATGCTTTGTTGTTTGATAAGTTGCTTCTCACAATACAGCAGAAATGATCTACTACACAAAGTTTCATCTGAAAATAATTTAAATAATGTGCAACAGAAACGAGCCATTAAACAATTTTAAACATACACCAGGAGATATAATACATTTTGAACTGTGTTTAAATTATTTGCATTTTTTGGCATTGGTTGCTTAAATAAAAATATAGTATACATTTGGACACATAAGGATTTACAAGGTAGAACAAATATGTTCCAGATGTTTATTTTAACATTTATTGTCAATATAAATAGTGTCTGATTATTATGATGATGCAATGCAACACCAAACATTTATGTTACCCGCTTTGTTTAAGTGCTATGGCTTATACCATTAAATAAATGCTTTATAGTGCTGAGTTCAGGTGCAGAGCTTTAGCACTAATAAATATCCAACCCCTGGGACCAGAAGTCCAGTTTAGAACTACTGTGTGTTCAACTTTTTAAGCAGCTGGATGTGGTCATTGCAGGTCAACAATATCTATTGCCCTGGAAATGTAACCAAAAATACGTGTTTACAGTAACCATTAAAATAATTGTACGATTATTTCAGAAAGTAGAAATCCTTCAGGATTTGGTTTGATGGCTTTGTGAGGAACAGAACAGTCATTTTATTTGAAACACAAGGAGCATGGGTTGGGTCACAAAGTCTTAGAGCTATCTGGTCTCGCCAGACCCCATTGTATGTGTGTGGTAAATGATTAATAGCAACTGTTCCTCTTATGACCTTGCTGGTTAAATAGCTTTTACCTGACAGCTTTTAACAGTTAACATTTAAAAACAAGTTGCACACATTTTTAATGCCAAAAACTGTCTGTGCAAAACTTTTTTACATCATTCATTTTAATTAGTAGACCATATAAAATAGCAAGGTAATTTTATACAATTTGCTTTCTTAGATCTTTTCATGTCTTTATAGTTGAAATTCAACGTAAGGTACTTAAGAATCAAGATGTCACAAAACACGATTGTTGTCACAATTTTTTTAAATATTTTTACATCATGTTTGCAATCTTTGGTTGCATTAATGACAGAAACCAGTTATATTTAATACACAGTTTATACACATTTAATGTGCTTAACATATTAAATTGGATAATTTTGTTTATCCAATTTACCTCACCTGCATGTTTTTGGGCTGTGGAAGAAAACCAGAGTTCCCAGAGGAAAGAACACAGAAAGGACCTGGAGAGAATCAGTCATGATGTTTATGCACCATATATCTGGTTACAAAATTATGTAGGTGATGCCACAAGTAACTAACCATAACTAACATAAGAAAGAGAGAATTTCACATAGTTTACAGTACAATAAGCAAGTATAGTATAGCACAAATGTTACAGGTTATATTTATTAAATGCACTGGGCTCAGATGAGACAGGGATCCGTTATGCTGGCTCACTACCTGGTTCAAGGCTCAGCGATCTATCAGACATTGAGGCATCTACACAGACATGACAGGATATATCTGATAAAAAATTTTGATGGATTTATGTCCTTTCATGGTATTCGGGCCACAATCCTTACTAGGATAAAGCAGTTGCCATATATTGCATGTCATGTTATACAGAAGATGTACAGTAAGAAGTAGATGTAAAGAATGTGTACAATAATGTGTGACCTAACTTTTCAAAATATTAATGTAATTACACCTGTCAAAGAGAGGGGGATATACGTATAGACACAATAGTTTTAAAAAATTGTAATAAAAGCAGTTACTATTATTTCATATAATTAGGTAACAGAAAAATAAGTAAGCCATAAGAATAAGAACTTATTTTAAGAAATTAATCCAAAAGCATTTTAGTTTATGTCACTCATTTTGTCAGTGCATTTATGTCTGCTAAATTTATTTAAAGTGAATGAACATTTTTCTACTTACTTTTTGGCCCATTAACCTTTTAACCTTTCTAGACTTTTACTACGAAGAACTATGAAGTCTAGTATTGAGTCTTCATTTAATTAAAGCTGTCAATACAAACTGTATTGTATACTATCAGATGAATGCATGCACGATGATTGGTTTCCAGACAGAAGCCTACAAAAACATATCCGGTTAAACTCATCTGTTTGTTGTTTGTGTGTTTCAGTGTGTGGGGGGAAGGGGTGTATGTGTGTGGAAATGCACTCTTGAATGGAATCATTGAGTTACACCATAAATCTGTCCCTCATCAGGGAGACAAAATGAAAAGCCACCCCCAGCCCCTGCCATAAAACATCTGTAACAGCTCCATCCGCCACTAAGGCGTAATGGGGTAATTACTGTGAGGAGGGCTGGGATTGCGCCAAAGCCCACATACCACTCTTTTGTAAATCTCACCGTATACATATGGCTGCTGCACATGACAGTAGAGCTATAAAGTTGCATCCGAAAATCTTTTCCTGAAACTTGCCTGACCTCAGCACACGCGTAACCCTCTTGGGGCTTAGTAGCAGCCTTCAACCAACTGGCAGCATCTCGTATAAGCTGAGGGTGTGTAAAAAAAAAGTCTAATCATTGTATGATCTGTAACTTGGACTGTGCGTTCTCTACACCTCAAATTCAAGTGTAATTTAGGTTAAATGTAATGCGCTCGGCTGACTGCAGTGCTTTATGACAAATGGATGGAGCAAGCCTATAGAGCTGTGACCTTTTGAGACACCCCAGGCACCATTTTTAAGTGAAAGCTGTGCCTTGACAGAGCCTTATAGGTGTCTGTTAGTGCAAACCACCAATCAACACCTGCAATCAGGACTCTCAGCCCACCCCACTCTTGCCCCCTTGGAAGGTCTGCTCACACTAACTTCTGGCTCATGCCCTGTGTTTGTTTTTCTCAGTGGATCATTTTACCACAAAACTTTAAATGTACCATTGTTCTATTTGGCTCAAAAGTTATTCTCCGTCGCGGTGTGGAAGAGAATGTGGAAGGATGGCAGAATTGCATTGGAAGTGAACGTTGCAGGACCAGATGGAGGGGTCACGTCCCTGGCCTGTCCCTAAACAGTACCATTGTCCAAGTCACTGTGCAAATTTGCCCTGCTCTTAGCACACACTTTAACTAACCCAACAGACAAAACACACACACGTTTAACAACTGTAACAAACTCCAAACCATTGTCTTCGAGTGCTGGAGTGAACACTGCAACCAGAGAATAAATTTGACAAACTCTCAAGAAGATGTCCAGATAAGCAAGCTTTTTCACTGGACAGGTGTGTAAGACAGTTCAGTTCTTACAACAAACCTAAAAACGTATTTTCTTTTTCTAGGAAAAAATTCCCATCATAGCGCAGCCAGATCTGAAGCAGCCTAATGGTGATAATAAGATATAAGAGCTGTCTGTGTTTTTAAAAAGGCCTCCAGAGTGCATGGAGTAATATGATTAACAGGTAAGCTAAAGCCCAGCAGATTTATCCTCTCAATGAAGTCCTAGCAGGCTTAAGGGCAAGGGCCAGGAGCCTCCTGCTTACTTCTCTAGAGAAAAGAGAAGGCCAGCAGATGCCCCATTAGAGGAATATTTCTTTTCTCTTTTGTTATCTCTGCTCAGCTCCATCCTGTGTTTTTCTCTAATGAGCAGCTGCCAAATGCACCAGTCTGAAGCTTAATGTCAGTAATAAACAACTATGTTCATGTAAGAACTGGAATAGTATCAAAAACTTCCAACAACTTTCATATAAACGGGACTTAGGTCAGGGTTAAAAGTTTTAGATCAGATTTTGTAATATCTGGTCCATAGTTCAGAAAGCCCTGGTGGGGTAATTTTACCAAAGGCGATGATAAGTTAAATTGAAAGAAGTGTTGTTAGACGATTTAGTGTACCTTTGAACCTGCCCTGCCCCAACAAGCCCTTAAGGTCAAAACAGAACATTATGGTTGTAAATCTTTCTACAAAGTGAAAAAGATTTTTTTCATGTTAATTACAGCTCATCATCTTGTCTAATATATGTAATGTTTTATTAAAATGGTTGCTCATGCCTTTTACTATTTGTGTTTTTCTGTCTTTGCATTGGTTCTGCCATTATTGTTACATCTCATAAGCCTTGTTACATCTCATGAGTACACAACACTATCAAAATGTTTACAGTTCATATACGTTTTTTCTACAAGGTTAAATGATCAAGGGCAAATGATCAAGTGAAAATTATTTGTGCTGAGCAAAGCTAATTATCTTTTAGATAGAAATTTTAAAATGTGTAGTTTCAGTAAAATGATATGCAAAGAAACAAATGGATGGATTTTTGTTTTGTGTTAAAACATACTCAATGTGTTCATGTTTCAAGAAAAATGTCTAAATCTGACCATTGTTTCATCTTATATTAGAGTTGGCAGAGTATTTTAAACATTTTAGACTTATTTTTCATTAAACTCATTGCTTTTATTGAGCAGTGTTAATACATGTGTTCATAAAATTTATAGTGCCCTCATAATTTAATTTTAAGTCAACTTAACCACGATAAAAATGCTTTGTTGTTGATGATCTGAAGAATGTATTATTTCTTTTAAGGGTTGTTTATATAAGCTAATGTTACATTACATTTTTTATTATTATCATTATTGTGATGATCTTATTTTATTATCAATGTAATATTTAGTTTAGTTGTAAATACTATGGTAATTGTATTTTGATTTTCCTATTACAATATGTTGTCCCAACAACATTACTGGGTCCATTCTGGCCACCCATGACTCGGCTGGTTGGGAAATGCACCCCAGCCTAAAAACTCGATAGACAGATGGGATGTGTCAGAGCCATTTAGAAAAGTCATTCTCTGTTTCTGGACTGAAAACAATCTGTCCTTTCGCCATGCATCTGGTTCTAACTATTGTTGATACAACGTATAAAATAAACAGCAAAGTCTCAAGATGTGTTCTTTATCAAATGCAGTAACTGCAAATATTTCATCTACTTATAATTGTGAAAACTGACAATATGACTGTGTTTAGTACTTTTATAAACATTTTTTGGATCCATAATTATTGCAGAAATCCCCTTTTTAGATTCATACAGTATTTAGTGAATCTTAATGAATTCATAGATATAGACAATGAGAAGCTGGTTGCACAACATACTTTTTTTTTACTTTGGAAAGAGTTTAGAGATATAAACATGTGGATATGATTGTGGTTTTGTTTTGTTCGTTTGATAGTAATCTGGGGATGATCATTTTAAGGAGAATGCTTGCCTGTCTGATAAGGATTATGAAGCTAATATCAGAAGAAAGATCAAAAATAGAATGTATTTGCAAAAAGCCCTGTACAGAAAACAATTAAAATGCTGCAACACTGGGTTGAAATGTTGACAGTTTTGTGGACGACTTTAGATGAATGCAAATCTGAAAGACGGTATAGATTATTAAAATGAGCCCTAATTAGTTGCATTTTTTGATGACGAGTCACGACATCTCAGGCAGATTCCATCTGACATTCCTGATGCTATCACCGGCATTATCCAGGGGAAAATTACTGTCAACTGTCGTTTGCTGGGATGACTAAAAGCTAAAAACAGTGTTTAGTATCTTTTTCTCTGAGTAAAAAATGTGTCGAGTGACATGGTACTGTACTTGAGCCTGGATATCATATACCATTTAAAGCAAGTTTAATTGTTTCCAGGCTAAGGCCAATCACCAATATGGAAACAATCCCTGCTTTTATATTTTAATCTGAAAATTGGGAAATATTACAATGTTAAGAAAACTTGACCTCTGGAAGCTTAATTATTTGGGTAACTGCCTGTTAATCATACATAAAAGTTTAAGTTGCAGGGAGCCACAGGATTTCTTGCTTTTATCCATATGATTAATTGCTGTTAATTAATGCACAAGTGCAAGAATGCTCAGCAGTACTTAAAATATAATATATAGCGCCAATTTGGCTAGATTCATTTATAGAATCTAGCTATATTAAAAACTTTTATTAATACAAATTGTTAACATTTAATGTCATTTCAAATCAGTTTATTTAACTTTTCACAAAACCTTTTGGCAGACCAATGGGAACTGTTACTATAGAACAACTGTAGTTAATGATGCATATGCAAGGCTTGGCAAAAATGTATCTATTATTTCAACATGGATGAACAGGTCATTTTCCTATACATATTCTATCTCTAATGCATTCCTTCAAACCACTGTGCATACTTTAGGACTTTTTGTTTGAGGCATCACAGTATTTTTGACATATATAATGACATTATCTTGTATGCTTCCAAAAAATGAATTATGATCAATTGATTTATTTGATCATATGATTTATAGTGAAAACGATTGTGGTGGTGGAGGTTGTAGTTTATTTAAGTCTCAAGGATTTAGTTTTTTTCCTCTTGTAAGTTTTTTATTGTACATTTAAGTTAGCAGTAGACACAGAGATGTTTGTTTTCCATTTTATTAGTACAGTAATAGTGTGGATTATTATCCATTGATATATTGTATATAGAATTGAAAAAGAAAACCTTTACACTCTAACTGAATGCACCTCAAAACTTTGTTTCTATAAAATAATGAGGTAGACATTGATGTTGGTATTTCGACCCTCAGCAAGTACTGAATACATTTTAAATTAATTTTTATCACTGTAAGAAATACACGATTAACATGAAACGCTGTACATCACAAATAATAAAAATAATTATAGAATAAAAATTATAACAATTTGAGTGCATTAAAAATGTACAATTACAAAGAAATGTGTCTTGACATTTCTCCACTCCTTGCATGTGTTTAGTTTTTTTATTCACTGTACACATATTTACAGCTCAAAATTATGAAGAACAGTGCATTCGAAGCTAATGTGCATTAAATATAATCTCTGATCAGAGTCACTTTTCCTCATCAGTTGGTTGAGTGGCAAAACTACCCAGACAGTCAGTTCCTGTGAAGTGCATTTCTCTTTTCCTTCTAGCGCAACCCATGCTTAATTCTGTTCAGCATGCACTTAGTAGTAGGCACTGTGGTCCTATAGAGTTGAATGTCTGTGTCCAGGTAATTGGAAGAAACATTTGTCTTTTTTCCCCATGAACTGACCTTTTTTTGACAGCTTACACTCTCTGGGTGTCTGTCCCATGTCTTACTTTTGTCTGTTGTCTTGTCTTGCGAGATAATTTCTTGTAAGAATTTAGTACTCTATTTGGTTAATTACATTCACCACTGCTGGAGTGAGTAAAGGCAAAAAGTATATGAGAAGGCCTGCTTGGGCCTTGCTGTAAAGCATTAGAACACAGGCAGAAGTACCAGCTGACCACTTTTGGGTCCTTGGTTAAGCAGCAGCTCAGATCCATCCCTTTACTCGCTGCATTTGAACAGGTGCCCAACACCCCATTCCTTTCAGTCTCCATAGATAATGGTGTAACAAAATCCCCAGTGAATCCTGTCCAGACGGTTATGCACAAAACCTGGCTTGTTACCCTAGGCTACTAGCCTGAGAGACGAGCAAATCCCACTTTAAGCTGTTGACTTTCAATATGCGGTTAATGTAAGTCTTTCTGAAATAAGAAAGTAAAACTGGTCTGCTGAAGATGTTGGTTTACAAAAGTGGCTTGGCTTTAAAATATGAAAACTGTTTTCTATATTTAGTATAAAAGTTGATGACCTCACTTTTGAGACAACCGGGTGTAAGAAATGGCATCTTTTGGTTTTGCAGGGGACTTAACATCATTCTGGACACAGGGCTGACCTGGGGTATAGCCTATTTTGAAGAGGAACACATTCCTGAGGTGCCTCGCTACCTGCAACCACATTGCTCCACTACCATATCCTCGTACTGTTTATATACGACGTTATTGCCAGAGTCGATATAGAGTATACTTATGGGACTAAGTTTGGTGGGCACACAACAGCTAGGCGGCGTGCTGTTTGGGTCCATGGAGTTCATAAGGGTTTGGATAATGGCATGATTGGTGGGCTCTAGATGAGACCTCAGAGGAAAATCGCACATGCCCTCGCAGTGGTAGGCTTCGTAGTCCAGCGGGGCGATGATCCAGTCATCCCATCCAAGCTCCTTGAAGTTCACATGGAGCGCTTTTCGGCTGCACCTCGATTTTGACTTCTTGCCATGTCTCTTACCGTGCCGGTTATTAAGCGCGGTTCTCCGACGCCGCCGGGTTTTAAATAGCATCCCGTTGTCCTGTTCAGAACCTCGGTTACCTCGGGCCGTTTTGATATTCTCCCGCATCTCATTAAATAAGTTCTCTCTCTTCCGGGAGCGCGCATACACCACAAGAATGGCTTTTTCTCGTTGCGCGCGTCCGCGCCTCTCAAAGCCGAGTGACCTCAGGTCGACTTCAGCGTCGGACTGAGACCTGATGGCCTTGAGCTCCACACACAGCTGATTATTGCGACCCGACGAGACTCTACTTTTAAACAGTTCCCACACGTCCAGAACCTCCCAGACTGGGTTTCTAGATGCACCAACATCCACAGAACTGGAGTCCAACAACCTGCCCGAGCCACAGGAGACCAGATCGATGTTATAGAGCCCCGGCGGCGAGTATAAGGGGTCCTCTGGGACTTTTCGGAGGATCCTCAGTTCTGCTCCGACCAGCTGCTCTTTTTCGGAAAGACTGGAGACATCAAATATGTATTTCTGTCTTCGCAATTGAAAATGCGACGGTTCGTCTGTAAATAAAAAAATAAATTAGTGCACTTGTGGTAACTGCAAATATTTGGTTATTGTGTGAATTTATAGTTGATTATTATTATGATTATTATGATTTTTTTATTGTTCTTTGTATTATTTATGTACATACGACTATGATGTGACACGTATTTGCTACATTGTAAATTTTGATGCCATAATATTTTACGGGCATATTGTGGCATGCAATTTACTTAAAAGCTTATTTTTATCCTAAATAGCTATAAAATGTAAAGATGCAACATAATAAATGTGTGTTGTGCTGCGTTACTACCAACAGCAATGCAACAATAAATAATCGATACTTAAGCGACTGATATTTCGTTGTGTTTCGATTTGTTTGGTAAATTAAAAAAACGTCATTTTTGTAATAATTTATTTCTAGCAATTTAGAATTAGGTCGAATTAGCAAATTTGGTCGTGTCCTGATTAACCATTTGACGTTTAATTAGAGGACTAGTATTGTTTTCCATTCTTTCTTTCTATTCTTTCCATTTTGACACCTGTACGTCCTCCCTAGCATATTTTATTTTTAAGGAAAAATCAGTAAACTTAAATTAAACAAAAAAAATTAAAAACAGAAATGTTTAAGGTAATAGTTATAATGCATATACTTCATGTCAATTGATTTCCCAAAGACCAACTGATATAGTTTTGTAAGTGAAAAAATGGGATTTTGCTTTTGGTCTGCATTTGATGGTGGACTGAGTCTTTGAAGACCTATGCCAAAAAATGAGTTATTCAGTTGCTGGCTCAGATTTTAGATAACTTATCTGAACTTAAAACTCTCATGCATTCACTGCACTCTTTTAACCATCAGTTTGAATTGCAATGTAGATCTAAACCACATATTATTTGAAATAATTAATTTCCCAGTGAGATTTCACATACTTTGTTAAACTTAATCCGCTTAAGACTTCAGAATTACACTATAACATTTAGCAGAGATGATGAAATATGCAACATTGATGTCGTTTAGAAGGAGTTAATTCTGTTAATTCTGTTAATTCTGTGTTTCTATGACATTCAATTGCAATGATAAATGAAAAGCTGATGATTGGATCATTTACTTTGATCCGTTGGGAAAACGGACTCTCATAATGGGTTTTAGAAATACTTCAGTGAACAAGAAAAAATTGCCAACAGAACAATACACACTTCATCCTTTCTCTCCCTGGAGGGAAATACGAGGCCTGCACTTACAAGACTACTGCGAGTATTACTACCGAATGTTTGTGATCTTTTTGACATACTTACACACTGAGCTGTTTACACTGTTGAATAATCAAGACCTAATTTTACAGTTTGTCTAGAAGAAATCTGACAAGGCAGTGCCAACGTATCAGATATATACACAGAATACATAAAACCTTAACTTTTGTAAAGCTGCATCTTTTTAATATATGTTTTCCCGAGCTGGATGCATATTTGGTCTTATATAGGCCTGTTCGTACCAAAAAAATATTGACTCATATAATTCATGGTAATTTATTGACATGTCATATTTAACTACAAAAATGCTATTCGTGCATATGAAATATTTTTCGTTATAATTGCGTTGTAAATGTTATAATTCTCTTCGTAAAACGTTCATAAGAAGCCTGCATTCTTTTGTCAACTTTTGAAACTTTAACAGTTTTTCAAAGCTTTTAAAGTAATATTGCGCACTCGAAAACTGAAAAGCAGTTATTGACGTATTTTTCTGGATGATGTGCATGATGTGTTTTTGACGTGCGTAAATTTAAGTTTTAAAGCAGATATTTTTGTTTTGCTTTGAATGTGTGACTTCTATTAACTTTGATAACTTGAAATAAATCGAATACACTATCAACTCATAATTAACAGTTCGAACTCCCTCTAAACGACGTCAATGTTGCATATTTCATCCTCTCTGCCAAACATAACAATTTCGGTGCAAAAATGACTTGACTGATTATTTTCACTGTAAAAGTTATTGCAGGTCTATTTGCATACTTACAAAGGCATATATTTTTACAGGGAACATGGAAGTCCTTTGAGCTTTTTTGTTTGTTTGTTTGTTTACAGATATGGAAAAAGATAAACCAGTGTAATCTTTTCAAACAAAAATACATTTTAAGATATTTTAAACAATTATGAAAAAAGCCAGACATGCAAAGCCCCATTATAATTGCCAAATAAAAGTTTTCTATAATTTCGCAAAATAATGTCAATTAAAATAGTTTTATATTTGTCGTTTTTTATTTCTATTTAATAATATAATAAAAAGTAATATTAGTTTAACTTTTATTATATATCAAATGAATAAAAATTATACTGTAATTATACATATATCTTCGTGATCATTTGACTTCGTGTATAATATGTCATACCATCAGTTGACGAGAAGTAGACCACTGAATTAGGACTTACACTAAGGATTTAGACTAATTGCATTTTCAGTTTTCAGTACATTGTGCATCCGTATCCAATGTGGCGACGCATCGATTTACCTTTCAAAGACATCATGAGTTGTAAGAATAAGTTATAAAGAAAGTGTGTTGTGAAATATCCACAAATAAAACAATCATTAATATCAACTTGAAAAGACCGAAGATGGTTAACGTGAATCCGTACAGCAATGGTTAATCTTTACCCAAGATAAACACTGCATCATCAGAATGAACTGCTTTTTAGTTTTTATTCACATGGCGAAAATACTAACACCCAGTTACTTGCACAATTTACATAAAAGTAAACATTTAACAACCTGTAACTTAACAGGAGTACTAAGTTAAGATATTTGATTTGACTTTGTTATAAGTGTTTTTTTCTTTTTCACCATGGCCAGACTATTATAAACCTTTATTTCACGTTAGGCTTATAAAGAAAGAAAATTGTGCTATCAAATGTCCTTAATTAGGTGGTATGAGTTTGGCTGGTGCAATTAATAACCGAGTTCAGACAATAATACAGATGTTACGATACAGACTTTGAAATTCATCTGAGAGTCAGAACCAGTGACACATCAAAGATTTCAGCTTTAATATATACAAAAGTACACAACTATCTTTTGTATGTTCATAGCGTGTTTGATCGCATTACTTTTTGCATTTATTTAAAATTATTAAATACGAAATTACTATAACAGAAATAACTTTTCTGTTAACTTAATTTTAATAATGTCAATTTTTTGGCTTAAATTTGAAAAAGAAAACAGCACTGAGTAATAAGTGGGAAACATGACAAGTTGTTCTGTTCAGCCGCGTCTGTGTAAAACTTTGTTTTAATTTACAATCAAGGGCCTTATTCAATTATGTTCACATCATACTATGGCAAAGAAGTAAATGTTATGTCCAAGCCTTAGCCAATACCTGATTACATTTTAAATGTTTATTAACGATAATAGGAAGACAAAATAGTGTCTGCAATATTTTCAAATGTCCCCCAAAATGTAACATAGGTGATCTATTAATTACATATAGGACACAACCATTTAAACAAGTTAAATCTCTTTTTTAATGAATTGAAATCAGTAAGGTCAGCATGAAGGTAAAATGAGACTTTTGTTTATTTGACTTACATTAACACTACACGCTAAGGGTTAAGGGTCATTCAAGTTAAATGAAAACATATTGTTTTTAGAAATAAATTCAGCTGAAGATGTAAGCTAGATCTTTCTGTATGTGTAGTGTATCTCGAGTGTAATCTGACTTGATAAGAAAAGCTGTAACTGGTTGCACGTAAGGATGTTAGGAGAATGATTTATAGCTTTATTTAAAAAACGCCCTAATTATCGTTTATTGGTGCGTTATCGTAGGACTGTTGTAGGAAAACTCCCCGAATAAACCGTGACGGAACGACAATTAGATCCAAATTATTCTCCAACAACAATTTATGGGATTGGTGAATAAGTTTCGTTTATTTTGCAATTTACGAAGTTAACGTTTCACATGCACCATCTTTTCCTAAAAAGATCTTAAAATTCTATCTAAATGTTTTAAATCTTGTTATTATCGCATTTAAAGGTAAAGCAAATGATGCGCGTTTTGGTGAGTGCCAAAATGCCATTGCCTAATTAAATCGTGTAAATAATTTTATCAAAGCATAGGAACGCTTAGGGAAACATTCGTACCAACCTTTTCCCCTGTCCACAAAACTTGTTATGGTATTGGCAGACTTGGAGGAACGAAAAAAGCTGGCATTCAGCCCCAGCTTTTCGGCCGCAGAATAAGTCCTGTAAATTGATATCATGTAATCATGAGGAACAATCGAGTTCTTAAAATCATCCCTTAACAGACCCGGTGAGGACGCAAAAAGCTCCTTCAGAAATCTGGGTGACCTTTGTGGATCATGCGAGCTCCTGGTACCCCTGTTCCTTTTTTGTCCCGAGGTCGGTACGATTGCGGCGGACTGTGCACACGGTAAACTCCATAGTGGGATCAGAAGTAGACCCAGCGCCAGTGCCTGAGACGCGTCCATTGCTGCGGTGTCCCAAATGCGTGCGTAAAAAACCTCTCAAGCGCTCTCCACGATGCCTCTCCACAAGTTCGAGGTGCTTTAGTCGTTCAGTCGCTCGGTTAGTCAGTTCAGTTACACACGATGGAAAGAGAACCGACAGTAAAGTGCACGCTGAGGCCGCTAGAGCCGCGCAGACACGCCCACCCGCCGTGCGCTTTATTGCACAAGCCTCTGCCCACTCCAGTCCGTCTCACGACTGGGACGCGCAAAGAAGACGCGCACGGATGAGTGGGAGCCGCAAAGCCTGCGGGCCATGTTAGCCCCTGTTTATGAAGAAAAACAACATAGTTCACAGGGGTTAAAGTGTCATCAAATCTTCTGTCGTCTAGCTAAAAGTGAACTTATGTCTCATGCCTCATTGCGCAGTCAAAAAATGGGGACACTTGATAAGGAAATGAATTTAAATATTGTAATATTTTATGAGTGGGTTCAAACTAACTGTGCATTGTGTAAGACTGGCTTGTTTACATTCTTTTTGCTATTAACGCTCTAAATCCCCCCCACTTAACCCCACCCGCACTCTCACGAATGGTCACAAGGTGAACTACAGCAGTAAATTGTGTGTTCCACTCCAACCACAGTATCACAATGTCAGCTGTTTCGACTGTGTCGTTTCATCTGTTTTAGAATATGGGGTGAAATGTTTTGGGGTTTTTGGTACGTGGCCACCATGTGTGCGTTCAAAATGCTTTTTTTTATAAATGTTATTTAATAACATTATTTAGCATAGTTCTGTCATTTTTGTTCACAGTCTGTAACTACATTTTGACACATTGATGATGTGCTAGAAATATCTTAGTCCAACTTCAAATCAGTGCCACTTTTGCAACACTTGTACAGCATTCCTATTTTGATAAATTAAGATATGTAAAATGTATTTGTGATGCATTGGAAAAGTAAAAAAATGGTGCATATAAGGAAAGCCAAGAACAGGTACAATTACACAGTATTCCCTCATATTATACATCTTAATATCATCTATATCTTTTATTTGAATGTATATAGAGAAATTCAATGTCCACACGTCCTGGACTTTGCTGACATGAAGTGCATCAGAAATTTTTTTATCAGCTACTTTTAGAATGAACTTGGCTTTTAGCTGACACACGTTTGGCAGATGGAAGTTTCTCCACAGGAGAAAGCTATTGGAACAATGTAGAAGATTTACATCTGTGTTTTTGTGACTTCTTGTCAAAAATGTTATATGATATGGCCAAATTTTTGTAAATGCTTTCTTTAATGAGCCTACCACACCCTTTGCTAAGGCTTAAAAGGCTAAAACAAGACATTTGGTGAGCGGTGTGGAAAGCATCCATGGATCTCAATCCCACTTCATTAGCCTGCATGAAGCCCCAATCCCACAAAGCATTTTAGAAATTTTAACAATGATTGCCAGTGAGACAATTCCACAGACACAGTGCAAAAAGCTTGGAGAAAGTGTTTGCAGAAGAGTAAAGGCCACCAAAAGATGCCACTGTTGTTGATTAGGATGAGCCATGTATGGAAACAGATCACCATATAAGCTTGCGGTGCATCAGTGTTTCCTAGATCTGTACTGCCCTCTATCTGCAATTCGTTAACACACAAGTTTAACCTAAAATTCAAACTGATTGGGGTCTTGTTTGAACGACCATTACTTACAACTACACATTCTCTACCCACTCTCTCACACCAATGGGCAGTTCGGAGACGTCCCGCTCTCTACCTGCTCAAAGCCTAAAGTGGATTAGATGATGTTTGCTGTTTTGTGGGACGTTTTTAAAGAACGATTCTGTCTATATACAGTAATACTATATACAGTGAAAGTAAACACAAATGTTTAAACTCAACAAAACTTGTGATGTTCATTGATTTTCTGGTTATTTTGTACAGAGCATATTTATACTGATCATCATCGATACAAATTATTTTAAACTTGTGTTTGTTTTCCACTAGAGGTCAGTGTTTCATCTATTTCCAAAACGTCAAACCAGAAATAAATCAGCACATTGGGGGTTTAACTCAGAATTTAGTATCTGTGAATAAAATCTCCCTGAAGAAACAGATACCAGCATAATCGTGTTAAAGGAACAAGAAAAAAAATAAAATTGCTGTCATTACTTTCTTTTTATTTTTGACTACGTTTTTTTGATATACTGTGACCAGGTAGCCAGTGAAACAGTTTTTGTACAGTGAAATGTCTGGTAACAGCTATGATTATTGTTTTTAGGCATTTAAAGCAATTTGACATAAGATTAATTTGAATAAAATAAGTGTATAACTTTTTGTTTTGTTAAGATTAGATATACTTAATTCAAATCATTATAATAAAACATTATAACATTATTTAGATTTAAATACATACTGACCTGAAAACATATATGGAGTAAACATCAATGTCTGAATCCCCAATTTACTATCAATCATATATAGCTTATGTATGTATGTATTTACCCATTTTCGACTCTTGGGTCACTCTGTGGACCGCTACTGATCTTCTGAGTTACTCAGCAATTATATTTTTACGGAGTAGGTTGCCAGGTCTTTCTCCAACCCCGCATCGCTACTGGGATCTTGTGTGTGAGACTATCAGACAATTTTAACGATCAACCTAGGACATGTTTTTGGACTGTGGGAGGAAACCGGAGCACCCGTAAGAAACCTACGCTGGGGAGAAAGTGCAATCTCCGCACAGAAAGCCCCCAACCTGACCCAGGGATCGAACCCGGGACTTCTTGCTGTGAGGCGAACCACTTAGCCACCATGCCACCAGCCTATATATCCTTGTTATTGGTGCAGTGCAACCTCTGCTGACTGGTTGACAAAGACTCTAATTACTGATTGCATTCTATGGATTTTATCCCACAACACTGCACTGTTTGGGACAAATGGATACGTTTGTTTTTGTTCGTTTTTTTGTTTTGTTTGTTTGTATATTTTAATACGATGACAGTTTATGCTGTAAAATATTAAATATTTAATTTTAAAAAATAAGTCCCCAGAAAGATTGAGGAGGGCTACTTGTTAAGCCCAAGTACCAGGATGTTTTATAATTATTCCAAGAGTCAATCAAGTCCAGGAAAATCCAATATTAATTTTGAAAAAAAAACCTTAGAACAAAAAACATTAGAATTCTCAAGGACAAAAAAGCAAAAAAATTGTTTTTGTTGCAAAAAAAACTTGCAGGATGATTTGATAACAACTGTGATGAATGTGTCATATTAAAAAACAATACGACAGTCCCAGACATATGATACTTGTTAGAAATTATGTTAAGACAGTGTGATCACAAACAGACTTATGCATTAACAGTAGCCATGAAGTTTTTGCAGTATTATTTAAGTAAAGTCGTTGATGACATTTTAAAAGTAGTTTGAAGCTTGAAACCCTTGAAAAGTTTAAAAAAGAACTGTCCGAAAGTCCGTTGTCTAAAACAATGGACTAGTGCCCCATCCAAGAATGATGACTTAGTAGTAAAGTAAACTAGTAATTAGATGATCATGGGTTTAAGCCTCACCACTGCCACGTGGCCTCTGTTGGGTCGCCGAGCATGGCCCTTTATCCGCATTTGTTTAGAAAATCCTAAGCATTTCTTACCTTATTGTAAGTTACTTCGCTTTTGTATTGAATATGAAAATGTAAATATAAAGAGTATTGCAATTTTAGCTATACGTGTCGGTTATAAATATGTAAAACAAAATTGTTGGGACAGTTTCATCAATGTCATGTCAGACTTCCTTCTTAAATATCTGGAAACTAAAAACATTCAGTAGACTGGGTTTTTTTCTTAGATACTTAGAAAGAAAATCTGACAAGACATTTATCTTAACAATTTTGTTAAGATACAGCAATCAGAACTGCTTCAAGAATTAAGTTACAAAAAGTCTGAACTCCGAGTTCAGAACCATGGAGAGCTGACAAACTACTCATGAGTAATTCTCCCAATTCTGAATCTCTCAAGCTTTATAACTTGGAAGGTAAGGAGTTAAATGTATTTATATTTGATATTTTGAAACTACTCCGCCTACTCGTTTTAGATTTTGCTTCACTATAGTGTGTTTTAAACAACATGTTTCGATTCTAGCATCTGCTCATTTTTATTCCGGGATCTAACAGTACATTAAGGGTTAACACAGACTCTCTTGCGTAACACACACACACACACACAGATGGGCATATTTCTATCAGACTAACGTTCCTGGAAGTCCAGCAATAACGAAAGAGATAACACAGGGTGGGACAGATAAGATAAGAATTGTATGTAAGCTGTTCGTCGTTTCTAAATCACGCCACGAAGAAACATCTCACAAGGCAAGTGTGTTTACTTACTGCGTCACAGCATGTACTGTTACCAGAAACTGAACAATGCGCACCAAAGATGCGCAACAATGCATCACAATCTGTCTACTATTATGTCTACGTCATGAGATCATATCTTCTTATATATAATAGTCTTATATTTCGCGAGCTCAGAAAGATCCAGATTGATGGTGCCTATGACAACGTGAAATGAAAGTGCTGACATCTTTAACAGTTCAACATAAAATAACATTCCCATGAATCTAATTTTATTTATACTATTAATGTGTGCACCACACTGGTCTGAAGTTTTTTTTGGTGGGAAACAAAACTGTTTGTGCTTGAATCAGAGTTTAAAATAACATAATTTAAGATAAGCCTCTATCACAGTGGGACACACACTGGGCGAATACACCAAACACCCGAACAGGTCGTCAGTTTCTAGCAGGGTACACACACACACACACACACACACACACACACACACACACACACACACACACACACACACACACACACAC
>JAOTRQ010000029.1:2842746-2859366 GCA_028565875.1 Hoplisoma paleatum
GAACAGGCCCGCGGGCGACTCATGAGGTCCTCGCGGGCGACCTGGTGCCCGCGGGCACCACGTTGGTGACCCCTGTTCTAGGGTCAGTCCCAGGATGATAATGATAACGAAAATCTATAAGAGTGGATACTGGTACTGTGATTGGCGATGCAAGGAGGTACTACAGTGTTGCAAGGTCATATTTCATCAGTTAATAGCCATTGTAATAACCAAACTGCAACATTCATCACCTTCAGTAACAGTAACCTTGACTAATACACTAGACTGTTGAGTATCATGCTTGCATTTGAATTAATTTTGGCTGGCAAAAGTGTGTTCTTACTCTTTTTCTTTCTCTCTGCTCAGCATGGGGCCTTTGTGATAGGATGAGAAGCCCTGAGCCTCGATTTAGGGACATTGAAAGGCAGGTCAGCAGCCTGCAGCCCGCGCAGTGTGTCTCTTCATGTCACGACAGTCGACACACCATGTGGTTTGTTCGAGATGCCTGTGGCATCATCTGCGGAGTCATCACATGGCTGCTAGTCTTCTTTGCCGAGTTCGTCGTGATGTTTGTCATGCTGCTGCCATCCAAAAACCTCACTTATAGCGTGTTTAATGGTACCATCTTCAGCAGCCTTTCCTTTTTAGCTCTGGCATCCCATTTCAGGGCCATGTGCACAGACCCGGTAAGATTTCAATTCAGGCAAGGCTAACAAACAAAGTTATATTTCTTACTTCATTTAATCCTGTGTGTTTCTAGGGTGCTGTTCCTAAAGGAAATGCTACAAAAGAGTATATAGAAAGCTTGCAGCTGAAACCTGGTCAGGTGGTCTACAAATGTCCTAAATGCTGCAGCATCAAGCCTGACCGAGCTCACCATTGCAGGTGAGATCCACCAGCTGGACTATATTTAGAAAATCTTCTGTGTCTGTGATACGTCAGTTATAGTCTCAGGCCCAGCTGTGTAAGAATATATAATTTATGAGGCTTGCCTACACCTGGCATAAGAATAGCCTTGATCACAATCATGTCTCAACTGTTTTTTTCTTCATTTTTCATGCAATTGAATCAGTGTCTGTAAGCGATGTATTCGAAAAATGGACCACCACTGCCCATGGGTCAACAACTGTGTTGGCGAAAGTAACCAGAAGTATTTTGTGCTGTTTACGGTGAGTAAAGAACACTCACAGACATACACTAGAAAGTTAATGATCAGAAAGAATCTTCTAATTTGTTTATTAATGCCAACATTAAAGCTCTGTTTTAACTAATTTCCAATTAATTGTAAAATAGTATGCACAATAAAATAACTTAACTACGTTTCATTCATACAGTTCTTAAATTTTTATTGTAACTCCACACAGAAAGCCTCAGTCTACTTTACCTGGGATTCGAAGCCGGGACATTTTGCTGTGGACTGCCTAAGCCACCATGCTGCCCACATAAAAAACAATTAATGCAACTTGGCAAGAATAGTTATTCTGGTCGAACTTCACCAGCATGCAGCCAACTAGAAATTCATTCCTCAAACAAAAAAAGGATTTTTTCAGTTTTGAGACCAGTCCAGCTCAATTTATGTAAACACTATTCATTAATTTATCAAGTATTTGTCATTTGGGTTGTGCGTGAGCTTTTAAATGTTTGGTCACGTTGATTTTAGTTTAGTTTTGTTAATCTGTGATATCTCGGATGGGTATAAATCATTTATAGATGCTACAGTTACAGAACTTATCTAACCAGAAATATCTATGCTTTTCAGATGTACATTGCAAGTATCTCTTTGCATGCCTTGGTTATGGTGGTTTTTCATTTTTTGTACTGCTTTGAAGATGACTGGACAAGTAAGTACAAGGATTTTTCAAGTTAAGTTTTGTTAAAGAAGTGCAATTCTGCTTTGTTGTAAATGTGTTAAGCCACTTTGGATCAATTAAAAAATCTTGTTCATAAACCTCTATATTTATTTGTCACTTACACATAATCATCTAGATTTGGAAACCTTGCCTTTTTGTTGAACATCAAATTTTCTTAA
Organism: Hoplisoma paleatum; assembly: GCA_028565875.1. NCBI lineage: Eukaryota > Metazoa > Chordata > Actinopteri > Siluriformes > Callichthyidae > Hoplisoma > Hoplisoma paleatum. Next base: position 2,844,755 of record JAOTRQ010000029.1, read on the forward strand.
TACAGTTTCTATCTATCTGTCTGTTTATGATCGAGATATCAGGTTCAGCTTGTTCAGTTTAAGGGGCTGCTGCTGATCAGAAAGTCTCATTTAAAGTATATTTATATATAATATTAAATCCCTTAGTCATTAAAAAGTTGTTGCTGTGTTCTAATAGTGTACGGTCTAGTAGCTTCCTTCTTTCTGAGTGTTAAGAACCCCGTCTTTGTGCCTCTAGAATGCAGTACATTTTCACCTCCAGCAACAGTAATCCTCCTCATTCTCCTGTGCTTTGAGGGTCTCCTCTTCCTAATCTTCACCTCTGTGATGTTTGGCACCCAAGTCCATTCTATCTGTACAGATGAAACGGTAAGTCTACAGTAAAAGTTAAACAGAAGTGGCATTGAATGTCTATTGTACAGTCTGTGTGCATATAAAACCGTTCGGTGCCCTATATGCTTAATGTCTGTTTTTATTTTAAAGGATTGTTTTAAACTGGTTTAACAGCGGTGTAATTAAACATTCGTCACTATAACACTTCTAGAAGAAATCTACAATATATGGGGAATTTCCTGAACTAACAACTTTTTTTCATTCAGCTTCTGCAAATAGAACTTTTTTGGACAGTGACCTGATTTCAACATTTTCACAAACTCACTTCCTGAACTCTTTGACTGTTTTTATGGTAAAATATTTAAGTCCATGTGCATAATACAATCTGCCCCAAACTATTTCAAAATATTACATAATGCTTTATGATTTATCTACCTCCAATTCTATTTAAATCTGTGGTGAAATTATTTTCATTATTATTCTACACACCTTGTTATTCAAATTATTCAGTCTTATTTATACAACACCGTCTGTGTGTGTCATGGTAGCACAGCTAGTTAGGTGGAGGTCACATTAAGTGCCATGACCCGGTCTTTTGCTTTCAAATTGCCCTCGGCCACTAATTGAGATTTGCAACATTTGCATAACGATATGTCTACTTGGTGTTGCTTAGGATTACTTCGGGTTTTATTTCCATCTTTCAAACACATGGTAATTTATAGACATCTCTAAATTGCCCCTTTCTTTAAAGGGACTCTAGGTTACTTACTTTCTTGTAAACATCAGTTATACAATCCTACAAAATAAGTTGACAGGTAGGTATAACTTGCACACAGAACTAAAAGTTCAATAATCTACACATTTAATTTACTTCCATTTTACTAATGTTATAATTCAGTTATACTGGAATGTAGTAATTATTTTTTAAAGATTAATTCACTTTACCTGTGCAAAACATTGAGTTTTTAGAAGACGATTCTGAACGGAAGTGAGGTAACATCCGACACCTGAACAGCACAGTTACTTTAATCTGCTGTAGGGTTGATAAAACAGACCTGAAGTATCACAAGAGAACAGAAGCAGTTTTGCTCATTCTGAGCGCTGTAGTGGTGGAGTGTCTCAAGGTTGTGTCCATAGTATTTGCGGTAAAGCAAGACTAGTCTGTAATGGGTTCGGGTTGCTGAGTTGTAAACTTGCAAGTGTGGTTTTTACCCTACAGACCACAAGGGTGGTCGAGAGAACCTTCATTGCCTTATAGTAACTAATTAATTTTAAAACAGTAGTTGTCTTTAAAGTGAACACTTTTTAATGGATGTAATGCGGTGTATTTGGAAATTCCGCTGTCTCAGTGGCTCTCTGGAAGAAGTTGACACCAGAAAAATGTATTAATAATTAATTGATTAGGGTGTCTAGCGTTTGCTGTGGTTATCTGTTCTTTTTTATGATGATGCCCCATGTTCCCTTAAAAGAATGATCATTCTCGATTATTATCGAACAGTTTTGCATTAATGCTATCAAGTCACATTATTACCAATTAGACCAATTATTTTTACATTTTTTGGACTGGCTTGGTTAATATATAAGATGATTGTGAGACTTTGGGGTTTAATTGAGCTTCCAGTAAAACATTGACATGTCACACAACTTGAAAATCTTGCAGTCAGCATGGATCAAGATACATCCTGATCAAACCTTCCAAGACAATGTTTCACTGCCAGTCCTGAACACGTGGATACTCTAATTACAAGGTTATTACAATGTGACTCGAGTGTTCTCATATTGCCACTGTTTTTGTAGCTCTACAAACATATGTTGGAGAAATTGTAATGATTTTGAAATGAAGAATAGTATACTGTTTTGCTAAACTAATGAACCTATAAGGTGTGCAAGTTGTGTACACTTCATTGTTTTAATTCTTTGGCAGTGAATTTGTCAGTTTCATCCTCTTATTTGGAAAGATTATGCCTCCTTCAACACCCTCGTCCACTAGACGGCTGTTAACACTTGACAAATTTTGTAGACAGTAAATTCACCACACATCCAATCTGAAGTTTTGGTTGTTTCTTGTTTTTAGGGTATAGAGCAGTTGAAAAAGGAAGAGAGAAGATGGGCTAAAAAAACTAAATGGATGAACATGAAGGCGGTATTTGGACACCCCTTCTCAATAGCATGGTTTAGCCCGTTTTCTACACCTGACCATGGCAAAGCTGACCCCTACCAGTATGTTGTCTGAGTTCAGGAAAAATAGACCCGTCCCTTTTCCAGCATTAAAGTAGAGACTGGAGTTCACTGGACTTGTTTAACTTTCAGATGCCCATCAGCACCCATGATTGTAATCACAATCTAAGAAATGTTTCTTGCATCAATTTTACCAACAGGGACACAGTCAGCTATGTTTTATTTATTTTTATGAATCAAATATGTAATCCTTCTATTCCCTTATCTTATTAATTTTGCATCCATTCCATTTCCCATTTCCAAGGAACAATATACATCCTTTAAAGTTTCTTCCCACCTGGTTGCAAAAGGTGTATGTCATTGCATTAAAGTGATTGCCGGATTTCATTGGTCTACAATAGTATTGCATCTGATGAAGTAACCAAGTTTAATGTTGTCTTAAGATGAAGATCAAACATTTGTAAAGTCACGTTTTATCAGTTGCCTCTATTTTTATTCTATATCATAATGAGCCACTGGATGCTGTGGCTGGGTTTCATTGAAATGAAATGAAATCATAAATGAAAAATCATTGTTGACTGCTAGAAACATATTTCTCAGTGTTTACTGTATTTAAAATCTAGACTGATCATTTTACTTACACACACACACTTTATATATAAAAACTTATTTAAATATAAAAATATAACTGTTCAAATAAAAACAATCATTTTTATTTATTCAATATTACAATATTAATATTTTTTTAAAAGTCACAAAGGCTTAATTCTCCACAAAATATTACGACTTAATAAATGAGTTTAATGGTGAATTTACTGGTTCACCCTCTAATGTGCTTTTATTTACATTCTATTCTGGATGGAGGTATTTTGTATTTTCTCCAACGATGAAATGAATTGCTAGTGTTTCACGAATTGGTACAGAATAGTGAAAAGTTTTACATTTCAGGGTTAACGGCACCTTTTCAGACTTGACCCTCTATGTCTGAATGTATTTATAATTGTAGAATTTAAATAATTATTTGTGTTTTTGCTTTACACTCGGCTTGTATTACTTTAACTACCAACTGGGAAAACATACCACTATTTGTACTACACTACAGTCTGAATATTAGTGTTGTAAATTTGTGATTCATGATAATATGGATTGAGGGGTCAAGAAATCATAAGACAACATCATCTGCTTTTAGGTTTTTATCCATTCTCCATATTTCTGCAGCTTACCACTGGAAAATGTATTATTCAAAATGTAAAATGATGCCAAAGCACATTGAACAAGGCAGAATTGTCATTTGTATTCATTTGATTGATTCTGTGCCTCTTTATATGTCCTACATCCTACTTGTTTTAAACCAACCTAAGAAGAATTTTATTGCAATTGACAAGTTTATTACAAATTGCCTATGACAGCTACAGGTACAGATTCATTAACCACAGATCCACTGTAGTGTTTACAAATTTACAACAAGGTATAAATGGATGTAGGATTTCAAGGCACAAATAGGCTGAAAAGGTTTAATTTCTCTTGTTAGACATTAATAGAATTAGAAAGAAAATATCATATTACTGGTGGTCAGTTACTCAACATTTTGAATGTACATACTACCTGCATTTAAGCCAGCATGTCTATAGAAAAGTTAAAAATAAAAAAATAACAGTACATTATGACATCATCTTGGCCACTGTGTGATGATCAACGTCATGATCGTTGGGTTTAGTTTTGAGGGGGGTTATGCTTAACTCTACATGGCCTGTTGAATTTTTAGTTTCAGAAGAACTGTAATTTAGAGTAGATGACATGCGATGTTCAGTATTGTTACATCTGGTTCATCAGTATAGCTGGCGTTCTATTAAATCAAATAAGTTCTACCGGTGTCATTTGCAGTGTTGAAACATATAAAGCTCTTCGATAAACAGAAGTTTATAATACAAGTAGAGAATGCTCTATAATAACTCACTTGGATGAAGGAATCCGATTGATACATGAGCTCCTGTATTGTAAAGAGGAGGTGTAGGCACTGAACTTCCTGGTGCATGCTCCATTTCTCTTAACTCTTCATGGTTCAAATCTATTGGGTCACTTATTTAAGCAATATTTGAAGGAGAAATGTGGTGCTCATAACATCCTCTCCAGATTGTTCATCAGAAGATAATATGGAAACCGGACTGAACGTGAATGTTACGTTTATATCTATAAAATTAAACATATGTAGAGTATGTTTTTGGGGCCTCTTCCTTGGGGTGAATCTCTATAAATAATGTCTATCATTAAAAGTATATGATCACATCGAATGTGTCCCTGTTTCAAGAATTCACTTAATTTGTATAATGTCTATTATGTTTTGTGACTTCATAAAAATTTTCGGTTTGTAATCACTATTCATTAAATGAATGTAAGAACACGAATCTGTTTTGCTGCACAAATGCAGACCGCCTAGGCATGTAGAATAATTTCTTTAGTTTTAGAAATATACAGGTCCTCTCCTACCTTCTCAAATGGAAAACCATGTTTTAAAGGATAACAGCTGTTGCATGGTGTATTTGTTTTGTATGCTTAATCTGAAACGATGACTTTGTGTTAGTCGGAAGTTTAGTAGTTTAGTTAGTATTTTAACCTTTAAATTTTGGATCAGAAGGCCCCAATTATAACCCAAATGTTTTAGCATCCTAGGGTTAGGGTTAGTAGTTCTCCTAAAAAAACAATGTCATCGCAAGATCACAAGTATGGCTTACATTGTAATGTAAGTCGTACAAAGTACAACTCTTTATTTCAACCTGTAAACACCAGGATACGAAAATCAAAGCACAATCAATGTCAACTATTTATTTCAAGCTCTAAACATGGTACCGTAGTGCACATATTAATTGACAAAAGGTAAACGTTGGGGAAATGAAGTATGGTGCAGAGAACCCAAAATGTAATGTCCACACATGAGGATGCAGGGTTTTATATGAAATCAGTCTGTGGCGCACACAATGGGTTCGGTATTGCTGTTCTAATGCAATAAATGGCTGACTCGTTCTGATTTTCTGTACTCTTTTTCTTTCTAATCAGATAATCAGATTTCTATTCCCTTCCCTTCTTAGATGTGCATTCTCTGCCATGATTCACTCTGTCTTTGTGCCAGTAATAAAAGTAAAACATGTTTTAGACTAACCCTCTTTAGTAAGACTTGATGCTGACTGCTTGATATAAATGTGAGGTAAGCCTTCATCCTTCCTGCTTAAATTTCTAGTTTCATTACAGCTTGTTGGGTTTGGTGTCTAAATGCATGCTGGTATTGACATTTAAAAGCTAATTTAGTTATTTTTCTCTTTTTTGTTGCAGGCTACACACTGTCGATGAAAGCATGCTGCATGTGCTATGTACTTTTGATTTGTCCATATAACAGTGGATCATTTCATTTTTTATTTTATTTTTTGGAAAGGGGTTTACCTATGGTCATTAACATTTATGTTTCAACTCGCTTCATTCCATCGTGATGCTGTATTGCTGTTTCCTGTATTTAATGTAAATTTAAAAGCAACTTACATGCTTGTCTTGTGTATGTAGTTTCTTTACTACAGAAAGTACCCTCTTACCTTGTTTAATTCTCATTTCAGGGAATTGAACGATTAAAGCAAGAAGCTCCAAGATGGGAGAAGACGCCATGCTGGGAGGCCATGAAGTCAGCCTTCGGTGGTCCTTTATCTCTGACCTGGTTCAATCCATTCGCTGACCTTTCCTGCAAAACGGATAACTTATCTAATGTTCCGGATCCACCACAAGGAGAAATTATAGAGGAGGATGTCATTGAGATACCCTTAGAACACTAACATATTCCTGACCAAAGCCTGTTCTGCCTCTACTGCACGGTCCTTGCATGAGCCTTTGAAAAGAAAAGAAATAGACAACTTGCTGGACCGCAATGATGGCTATAGGGTCTTATTCGTTCCTTTAATTTTTGAATAACTATTTGAAATTAACTTAAAGCTAAACACATACAACATGAGCCTGTGCCTTTACCAGTTATCTGTACGCTTATATGCTTTGATGCAGATGTTACTTTACATTTACTACCTGATAAACTAAATAAAAACATAGAGCACATTAAGGCCAAGATAGATGTGAGCCTTTTAAAACTGGCAAGTAAAATTTTTATAAAATATGCACAAATTCTTTTGGGAAATGTGTTCGTCTCATTCACTTTCTTTCATTCACGGGGTCAAAGTAGGTCTAGTTTACTAGTGTTGTACACATCCCAGAGATGTCACACACCTGACTGTATGCTTTTGCACTAGGAGAAAGATTGCTTGATCTGGGCGCCAGAAGGCTGTGGGTTTAATTCTTAATGTCAGGTGATCTGAGTCATTTCTTTGTGGGTGCATGTCTATGTGGTTTCATTCAGGAGATCACATTTCAATCCACAGTACACCATCGATGGTGTATCTGCTCTGTGCCTGTCCAGGGTGCCCCAACATCCCTGTGATACTGTATGGATAAGCATTAAGAGAGATTAATAGTTATATACATAATAGAAAAGAAACTTTAAAGACGCAAGCGTTGGAGCTCTACTGCTCCTATAAATATTCCACTAAAAGTCCGTAAAAACATTTTGGTGTCAGGAATATCAAGAAATCTTTATTAAGAAATAACTTTATATTCATTAGTTGATATTTAAAACCTGAAACTATTAAGTGGACCACAAGTACACTTTTTCAGTGTATATGTTTTTAGTGAAAGTGTATGCTGTATTAAACAGTGTATCTGTAGAGATCTGTGCATTATTTTACACAAATTGACAAGTATTTTAACATTAGGTAATGTAATTAAAATTACAACCTTTTTATTACATTTTTGTTTTAGTTAGCAAGTTTACTTGTATGCTCTGTAGAAGCAAATACTACTACTACTACTTTTCCACGATGTTTTCTTACGCACAAATGTTCATTTAATTATGCAATTCCAGTGTCTTGATGCACAGCTCTTTATCTCGGACAAATATTGACAAACTGCATTAACTTTTTCATTAGCAAAATCACATATTTTCCAACATGAACGTTTAGTCATCTTTTTTTAGATCCAAATTTTGTTCCTGAGTAGAGGATCCATGCAAAACGATGAGTCCCAATAATGTTAAGGTCATGCCAGTCCACCACAACAGGGCATGGCTTTCCCCGAAGATCGCATGTCCAAGGAATGCCTTAAAAACAGTAAAGTAATAAATGTATTTATCAATTGTAATAAATAACAATACGTATCCATATGTAATCATTCGTAGGGCCGAGTACTCACAGAAGAGATGAAATTGGAAGCAGTAGTGGTGACAGTAGCCCGGGCGGAGGAAGAGGAATGCCGTAGTGCTTTGGCAAAGAATGTCCACATGACAGCATTAGAAAGAAACAGCAACAGGCCACATATCAGCCTTAGAGGAACGTGTAACTGTTGGTAACATTGCAGATGGAAAGATGGTTTAAATCAGTCAGAAAAATGTTGCAGCTGACACTAAATGTCAAATGTGCATTATATTCTCAATAAAGGCCATACTTTATTAATATAATGAGAACATAGATTTGACAGATTTATTGAAAAACAAGCAGTTGTGGCTGTTATTGTATTTCACAACAAAGTATTACATTTGTCAACCAAAGCACAGTGAAAATTAAGAAAATTCCCAGAACATTAATATTAATATTTTACCCAATCACAAGCTGTAATGTCTACAGAGAGGTTTAAACTCTGATCCTGGTCAGTCCATGTTCCTACAGCACTAACACAAAACTCCTGCAGGTATCTGGCACCAAGAGATAACTTTGCAGACGAGGAAGCCACAGCAGCAAATAATCCCGCCAACAACCCGTAAACCAGTCCACTCCACATCACTGCCCTGTACTTACAGTACCCAGGAGTGTGTTTGGTACTCTATCTACATGTGAAGTCCTAAAAAGATGCGCATTACTTTGTATTATCTCCCAACATTGTTACAGAAAGTGAACACTAATTTTTCCATACTAAAAAGAAAGTGTTGATATACGGTATATAAACAGTACTCAGACTTCTATGTAGTACGCTAGTACGCCGACGAGGCTTAGTGCGCGTTTTGATTACGTCAGAAGCTCGCTTTGTTAGTTAGCGTTGAAGCTAATGCTCGCTTCTTTCGTTTACGATATCATGCACGTTTATTAACATTCTTTAATAATGAATAAAAAAGGAAACGTGTCGTGGGTGAAACCGAGTGAACCGTCTTTCCTGCGCAAATTTAAAAATGACGTGGGCTACAAAGAAGGACCAACAGTGGAAACAAAGGTAGCACATTTAGCTCTTTTGGTGTGCTTTAGGTTATTTTATGTAATTGTAAATAGTTGTTTTTTTTTTAAATATATTTGCTTAGTTATACACATAATTATGTGCAGACGTAAAAATCGGATAAACGTCATAAATGTGAAGAAGTGGTCTGAGCGTTTATGCGGGGTTGCCAGGTTGCAGCAGTAGTGTCGAAACCATTTGGACATTTTACAACAGGCAAAAACATTTCGAAATTCCCTCAAAACAAGGTCCAACATATAGAGTTGAACTTTTCGTCCACGAATGAGTCTCACATCTGCGGCCAATCTCGAACCTGCCCCGTTCAAAAGTCGTAAACCATCCCAATCTGGCAACACTAATCATTTTACGTTAACTGCAATGTTACCTAATTTCCATCCATCCATATAAACAACAAATAAACAACTAGAATGTTGATAATCTTTCTGGTCAAGACTCCATTATCACAAATTATCATTCAGTAAAAACATTGTTTTTGTAACTATAGTTTTGGCTACTGCTGACTGGTATATTTAACATGAATAATAAAAAGGTACATTGTGCAAAGTTGCAACCATAGCCTTAGGATGAAATATTGTTATATATCTTTTTGTTGGATACATCCCTTTCATATAGGAGTCATATACAGGATGCACCAGATTTTAGGAATAACACCCCCCCCCCCCCTTCATTTATTCCAATATGTTTACAGAGACAGGAACTTCCAACATGTGATGATGATGGTGGAGATAGTGACCGGGAAGATGAGATGCCTCAGGTGGTAGTGTTGAAGAAAGGCGATCTGACTGCAGAAGAAGTCATGGACTTGAAGAAAGACAAACCAAACGGTAACTAAACACTTAAACAATACCCAAGATCAAACACATAAATCCTGTATAGTAGAGCCTTGTGGTGGTTGTGGATTTGTAGGGCAGAACATGGAGCAACACGTTACTTGAATGCAAGCCTGGGTCATCCGGGTGAGGATGGATGAAGACTGACTGAGTTCTTCACTAGGACATGTCCATGTAGCACCAGAAGGTTCATACATATTTTTAAAGAAGTGCGAACTTCTAGACAGTATTTTTATACCAATCATCCAGCAAATAATGCAAATGTGCATTTTATCAATGTGCCTAGTTTAACAGAGTCCTTTTTTTGTTTTGTCAATTTTTATACTAGTGAATGTGTATAACCTCGTCACTTCACATCAAGGAGGTCCTGGGTTGCATCCCCAGCTGCCAGTCTGGGTCCTGTATAGGTTTACTACAGGTGTGCTGGCTAAATTAATTGGAGACACATAATTGACTTATTGAACTTATAAACAGGGAGGGTTGTGCCATGAAAGGTATAAACTCTGCTAAACAATCAACAATTGTGGTGACCCTTAGATTGTAGACCGTGGTTCAATTGATATTTTTATGTCATAACCTGTTAAATAGTCTTTCTAGTTAAAATGTCTTTTTTTACCAGATGAAGCATCATCTGCTGATGGGAAGATAATATTTAAGAAACCTGAAAAACGATCATCAGACAAGTTCGAAGGCATAACGGCTAGTTCAAGTAAGAAGAAAAAGAGCGAGAATAATGAGAAGAAAGAGATGTCTGGGGTGAAGGTCAAGAACAAAAGTCTATTGTCATTTGGTGGAAGTGATGATGATGATTGATTACGGAGTTTTAATCATCAATCTGCTGATCTAATTTTATGTTTTCACATTTACACAAAATACTACTCAAACAGTTGTTCCATAAATAATTCAGCAGCTCAGATGTTGCAATAAAATCCAAACCGAATTATTCTTTGAGGCTTTGGAAAAAGCGATGCACAGTGTGAAGTTGGTAATTTTTAAATAGCTTGCATTGTAAAAAATAATCTTCTGCCAAAAGCAGATACATTTATAGCTTCTGTAAAGAAGCCGCGAGAACTTTTTTTAACTTGTTCATCTCAAGTGTTGAGATACCAGAAACTGTTGTCTTGGTTTTCTATCGTAAATAAAAATGGATAATTATGTAACAACTCACTTTCTGGTAATGATTGTCTTTTTATGGGGGAGGTTGAATAACTTCACGCGTCCGTATGTAACCTGTAACTCATATTAGATAAAACATTTATGATACTATGTTTTTCTTTTTTTAATTAAAAGAAGACCCGTTTGTGTGTACTAATAAGCTTTTTTCACCAAGGATTGGAACGGTCCAGAATATGCTCTACAATGCTTTACAAACAGTTTCTGTTCAAGTTAGTGGAGCATCATGTACAGTTTTTCATGATGTTTGTTTTAAAGAAATCCGGGTCAGAGGCATGCTGAAGAAGCACTGTAGTGATCTTGCCTTAATGTCATATATCCATATTTACACTGCCCCACATCTGATTGATTTAAAAGTATAACAGCATGGTGATTTTATATCACCATAGTCACTTAAAGTAACATTAAAACCACAACTAAACTTTCTGAATAAACAAAAAAAGATCGTAACATGCATGTTCTTAATTAAAATCAGCTGTGATGTTATTTCAATGATACACACAACTTCACATCCTTCTTTATATCCATAAAGAAAAAGCTGCTAATTTAGAAGCAGTACACAGTACAATATATTTACTTCCTTTTAATTATTCAATGGGTTATAATTATAAAAATGCACAGACAAGTTAAACTATTCTCTGTATTATAAACTGCAACAATGTTTTGCTTCCTAAACATTTTTCTAAGTAAAGTTAAACCAAACGAATACATTTGGAGCATTTGATTTAATAAGGTTTACGTAATTACTACGATAAACAAACCAAGTTATTTCGGTCAATCATATTGTACACTAGAATACAGGTTATTGTAACCAAGTTTCAAAATATGATTAAAAACAGTTTATTAGCTAAGATGTATAGGGCTGGTCCCACAGAGATTGCAGAGTAATGTGATGGTGGAATCTGTATTGCATGTTCCCAAGTCTTGGCTAAGAAATGGTCCTTAATGTTATTGTGTATGTTTTTGTGTACAATTCTTCAGATTTACAATTTTTGAGGATGTGATGAGCAGGATGGGTTTATTGTATGGTAATTGTCTAGTTTCTAGAACACATCCATAAAATGTTAAACAAGCACAAGATATTTTTTTCCAGAGCTGTATGTTATTTCCATGTAGATGATTTGTAACTTTGTTATTACTATTACTAGTATTGTTATTAATATTAAACGGAGGCATATAGATCCCCAACCCCTTTTCAATACAATAGTTATTGCAGCCTCCACAAGAGGGCAGTCAGCCCTGACTAATGAGAAGATCTTTAAAAACACAGCACAATTAATTGAAAAGTAACTCCATGGAGTAGAACTTTCACTCCAAATTAGTGTGAATATTAAAATAAAACATTTAGTTTGCAACTCTGGGATGTTTTGTAACCCTGAGAATTACCTCAAACCGAAGTTTGAACGTAGTGGTTAAAAGAAACAAAATGCTACGGTAAGGTAACCATGAGTAGTAGAGGCAGAACTTGATCGATTGAAAGACAGCGATGCTGGTAGACGTGCTGGTGGTTGTTCTGATTTAAAAGCCATCGTGACTGAAGCTCAAACTCAGAGGTGTTCGGGATGACTCTGCAGGCAGGAGATCATTTCCTGAACAGGTTTGCCTTCGAAGCAGATCTGATACACGGCTGTGAACAAAGGAAATCTGCAAACAAGGGAAAGGATTTAAAAAAAAGCAGTGAAGTATGTTCTGCATAGTGTGTGGAATGTCACAATTCCACAAGAAAATCATACAAATCGATTCACTTGAAAAATACTTTTAAGGTACTTTAAACAGCAGGGGGATCCATGGATTTATTTAACACAAAGTATTAACATTTTAGGTAGTCTGCAACATGGTGCTATTATCTGGGGCTGCTACAGATCCACAGTTTAGGATCAGCACCATTATGTGCCTAAAATATGTCAGCGGACTTCCTGAATATTCATAATAGATCGAATGAGGGACCAGGTTATTCAATAGATAATTTCTTCTTATTCGAATGCCAGGATTCGTTGAGCTCGACTTGTGAAAGAACTAGAACACGTTTCCTTCTGGGTCACAACAAATTCTTCACAGTCTGGGCAAAAATAAATGTTGCGACATTACAGAAGCTATTGGATATGATGCCACATCAAATGTGTGCAACAGACCTTTTTGTTTAACCAAGCATTGTATATGACCAGCAAAAGGACAAGGGTGACTAAAATGTACCTACTTTTTAACTAGGGCCTTTTGCTTGAGAATGTGGTAAACTTCAACAGACGTCTGTGGACCTTGGAGCTTTTGACCGTTAAGCATCTCTTTCTCCAATTCCTCAATAGTCTAACAGAAAACAATGAATACAAAATAATCACAGAGCAGTCAAATGTCTGCATGGACTTTCTGTAGGTCCTTCTGCCCCCAATCCCCCAGTCCAAAAACATGCAATTGTGTTAACATAAGACACTGAATTGTCCTTTCGGTATGTGACATATGACATGTCTTTTACAATTCGTTTCCATTCACTCATTTTTTTAAAACTGCTTATCCAGTCACAGGGAGTGCTGGAGCTTATTCGAGCTTCCCAATGGGCATTAGGTACACAGAAACCCCCTAGGCAGGGGTTCACAGAACTTTTATTGGACTGTGGAAGAAAACCGGAGTGCCTGGATACAGGGAGTTGCATACAAACAAAGGACCTGGACTGCCCATCTGGAGCCTGAATCAAGGACTGTGAGGTAACAGCGCTTATCCCCACTTAAAACACCATGATAGAAAGTGTAACTGCTCTGACCTTGCCCGTCTTGACGAAAGCCTCTGCCACGCGGCGGTTGCGTCCACCGTAGCAAGTGGTGATGAGATCTGCGACTCCACAGCTTTCGAGGAATGTAGCGGAAGACACGTCGTCATCTTTACTAAACAATTTAGCAAAGGCAATCATCTCCATCAATCCCAGCCTAATTACTGCCGCCTTGGTGTTATCCCCACACTGTAGGCCATCACAAAAACCTGCACCCACCGCTACGATGTTCTGTAAAGAAAAAACAAAAGCATTCCCAAAGTTGCTAATCCTAATAAAACCTTTCAAAAAATGTTCCTCACAAATGATTCTACTTAAAAGATTTCTGTTAAGCTTCCAGACTGTGAACACTTCATTTATTGTTAGGCCTGTGTACATCATTTTAATGAAAAGAACTATGGAGCTTTAAACACGTCTGCAGATTTAATTTATGAGACAGACCAATTAATACTACAAAAGAGAGGATTTTAATGAGGGGTTTGGCATTATGAGCCAATGCTTCAGTGTCACCCTAGATGCCCTGGTCTTTTCAAATGTTGCTTCTGGGAAAGAAATGAACGGGACGGGAGTGATTTTTACTTTCAGGGCTCCACATAGCTCCACTGTGTCTGCATCATCCACAACAGTGATACGGAAGTTTGGTGTCTGCAGAAGCTCTTTAAAAAGTAGTCCATTCTCCAACACTTTACTACCTGTAAATAAACACAGCACAGGCACTTTCAACACTAGCTTATTATCTCACAGGGATGTAATGATTCAGCAAGAATCGATTCACATGGATGATTCTTTGGTGCACTAATGCTATATAAAACACCCATTCACCTTTTTCAAGCCGTTCGCTGACTTTTAAGCATTTGAAGAGATTTCTATAATTGATAATATCTGAATGTTTTAAAATCCACAAAATAAACATCCTTTTACGTAGAAAACACTAATAATTATAGGTAACTATTGATTGATTGATTTTTACCCTCAAGTCGAAATCGACCCTGGGTCACTCTGTGGATCGTTACCGATCCCAGAGTATTTCGGCAAGTTCATTTTACAGGGTA
>JAOTRQ010000029.1:2867697-2884198 GCA_028565875.1 Hoplisoma paleatum
TGTTGGTGGTGGTGAATGATTGGTGAATGTTTTCCTGATCATTCTGTAAGTTTTCCTCTTTGTATCTTTATCCTTTTAAAGTCCCAGAAGTCCTTTGACGAAACGCAGCGTTTTTTTTCCTGCGACTAGTTGACCAATGGAATTTGGCCGGCTAGTAATTTTTTCAGTCGACCAACAAATAATCGATTAATTGCGGTCAGCCCTAGTAAATACTATCCCACTTCTTACACACCCTGAACAGGCCGGATACTGAGACTTTCTTGCTGACTCAATGAAAAGTCTACGTCAAAATGTACGTTACGTTAAACCTAAGTCAGGGGTGTCTTTTTACAAAGAGGGTCAGGGTTTGGAAAAGGTGAAAATGTGTGAGAGCTGACCATTCAGCCTGACATTATTAGAACCATTAACATGCAACTTTTGAAGTATTTTATGAAAGATTGATATTATTATGCTCTTAAACGATCTCATAATTAATCGTCACCAGTAATGTTCCAGAGAATAATGTACACAGACTTTTTACTTATCTTGCTTAAGGAGAACTACAGCACATGCTTTTAAACAATAAACACTCCTTATTTCATCCAAAGAACAATTTATACGATTATACTCCTGAACTGTGTATCATCTACTGCCATCTTCTGGTGAAATATAAAATAGCTTATTTGTATGTGTGCATATTATACTGCGGTCAACAGTGCTAGTGAGCCGCATATTGTTGATTTTATGTCAGAGGCTGTGGGCCGATGGGAATGTGAGCATGGGCCACAATTGGCTCCCGGTCCTACAAGATGTTGCAAACATTTTATATTATTGCATGAGATGCTTACAGCATATTTGCTGCATATAGGTGCACATTCACTGGGATTTGGTGACATCTAGAATGAATTCTGACGTTCACTAAACTTATAAAACCAGTTTGAACGCATGAAGTTTCTTTTGCTCCCGTCAGGGGTCACTACAGTATTTCTTAATTTACAGTAATCATTTGTTCTAGTTTATATGACAGATACTCTTTCTGGTGCAACCTTCTGGGCTTGGGACCGGCACAGTGTACATGCATTTTAGTGGCTAAGCTATTCAGTGCAACCCACTGATCACCTATGCCCCCCCCCTCTCCTGGAATGTATTATAATGATGGGTAAAACAGACACCGATACACATCTTGAGTTTATGAATGAATCCTGCCTGCAAAATTCTTTCTATATTCTGGAAGCTTGTGCCCACCAAAGTAATCGTAGTGAATCAAAATCTGGACTTTTTTTGTAGCAATTTTTTGTTTAAGATTCGATGTGTTGTACACTTTCAAATTATTTTTCACCCAGCACGATTTAAAAGAGTTAATTAAGTTAGCATTCTGTCAGCTTGAACTAATTCGGCCATTGTCCTCTAATCTTTCGTATTAACAGAACTGCCACTAACTGGATGGTTTTTGATTTCTACACTATTTTCATGTAGATTGTTGAGACTGCTTGGCAAGAAAATCCCAGGAAATTAGCATTTTTTGATTTTTCTAAACCAGCCTGTCTGGCACCAACAATCACTCGCTGGTCAAAGTCACTCCGGTCAGATTTTCATCCGTTCTAATGTTTGACATGAACACAAACTGATGCTCCCGACTTTGCCTTTCTGTGTGATTTTAAACGAATTTGTTTTACTGATTTAATGCAAAAAGAGAACATGTAGCATTACATGTAACATGACTTCTGAACATGTCATCTGCTCAATGTTAAACATTGTCATTGCTACGCCTACTGACTAGCACTGAATGGTTATAAAAAGCATCGGGGGCAGCAGTTAAATATACCAGCATACCCAGAGCTGAAGGAACTCAAGCCCTACTACTACCAAATTGCCACTGTTAGGCCCCTGAGAAAGGCCTTGACCTTTTGAATAAAGGCTGCAAATGTAAATGCATTTCAAATCCAACATATTGAATCTCAGCTGTGCCATTCATCTGGGCTGGGTGGCGATATCAACATTTGGCTGTTGGTCGGGATATGCCTGTCTCTAATTTGTCCCTAATAATTGGTATGAGAACTTTGTGTTGTTGAAAAGATGTAGTTTCCTCAATTGGGGAGGCAGCATAAAGCATAGAGAGGAAGTGCAGACAGTGATGGATCGGGGCATAGGTGTCAAACTCTGGCCTGCGGGCCAAATTTGGCCCGTATTGTGTCTATATTTGGCGAGACAATACCAAATGACTGCTAGAGCTGGCCCGCTAGTATTATCCAGCACATGTATTGCTACAATTTTTTATTTGAATAATTTTAAAGAAGTAAAACTCAAATAATGTTTGAGTCCATAAGAAAAAAATGATAATAAATGATAAGGATAGTAAAATGGCTGCACACTAACAAATAGATATAAAATGGATAAATGTTTATTATTATTTTATATAATATAGAGTATTATTCATTTAAAAAGATGAAATAAAGACAACGTTGAGTGCAGTCAAACACGCATTTGTTAGGATGGAATATGATACATTAAAGTTTAAAGTTTTCCAAGTACTTTGGTTATTGTACTTCTCTGAAAGTAATTTTAAATTCTGTTAGTGCACGGTGAGGCGCAGCAGTGCTTTTTGATGGAGTCGTCATAGTAACTTGTATTCCGTGACCCCTACGTCTCCCTTGACCTCTCATAATAGGCGGCATTGGAACCTAATTTAAAAACGTTGTTTTGCTTCGGCCACTTAATCATGATGTTTGCATACACAAAGCTAAAGTCTTGCATGTTTCACATTGAACTCTCATAGAATAGTGTTGATAGTGCATTATTCACCCAGATGTGTGTGTGTGTGTGTGGGGGGGGGGGGTTAAAAACAAGCCTGGAATCTATTTGCGAAGAGCCGGACGTAGAGGCTTTTTGATGTCACCGCGCTAAGACCATTAAATTTGATTGGGGGTCCGGGGGGGATGGATTCTGCTGAATGCACTGCTTTGGAAATGAGAGGACAAAGTGTCACCCAGGTCCTCATGAATATGAAGAAGCACTCGGCGCGCGCCCGCATTTATTTGGGTATCAGAAACACAGATGAATCTTGTCAGTGACTAAACGAGGCTGGCATTTTTAATGAGATTTAATTATAAATAAGAGAAACGCAAGAAGGTATCAATGGAGTCATGAGAGGGCTTGTTATCAGTGTCAGGTTGATGAAATTTAACATGAGTTGTCGTGGCGTGGTGCTGTGACCGTGCCTGTACAGTCAGAAACTCCCCCGAGAGAGTCATGACAGTTTAAAGGTATTCAGAACCAAATCTCTAACCAGAACCCACATTTATCAACCATAGTTTCTTTCCGATATCATACAGCTTTAATAATTGTACTTTAATTATTTTTTATTCTCTAAGGAGGCAAAATCCAATGTTTTTGTTCATTTTTTAAATGTATTCAGTATCTGAGCCATGTGTACGAGCAGAACAGTGGGTTTTGTGTATCTATTTTTTCTCTTGACCATTTTGTCACAGTCAGGGTGGTAGTGGGCCTGGCTTCAGTGGAATGATAATGATAATAATCAAGTATATTATACAATTTATGAATTATCGTTATGAGTATGTTATCATTATTATTGTACTTAATAAAAATGTTATATAAATTATTCTCAACTGTGCCTATTGTTGTTATTATTAGGTTAACTATTACTAGGGCGGCACAGCAAGAAGTCCCGGGTTCGATCCCCAGGTCGGGCTGGGGACTTTCTGTGTGGAGTTTGCATGTTCTCCCCATGTCAGCGTGAGTTTCCTCCGGGTACTCCGGTTTCCTCCCACAGTCCAAAAACATGCACCAGGTTGATCGGAAATGTGAAATTGTCCGGTAGTCTCACAAGTTCTCACCACTTACTGGTGGTTGTCGTCAGGAAGGGCATCCGGAAGGAAAACTCTGCTCCAAACATTAACGTCCTACCCCAGGACCTGGGAAAAACGGACGATAAACGAATAGATATAGAGAAATATGTGGACATGTCGTGTTCCATAACCATGTGTTAGGGACAATATCGAAATGTCAATGTAACTTTGGTTACCACTCAACAATCTCTTCTGAATTTGAAACACCACCCAACACTTTTAACCATTAACTAAGTTTTTAGTCTTAGCAACCAATCTTGGCCATGTACTTGACCATTTCATTTTCTCAGGTACACCTGTTACTATCACCTATTTAAACTCCCTCTGGTTGTCTGTATGTTATGAGGTTCTTCCCAAATGAAACAAGTAAAAGATCTTAACAACAAAATGTATATCAAGATCTATTACTCACCTAACACCACAGTTATTACACACTTTCTCTTTTCACATCAAGTTTATTCTTCTTATTGAACGACTTAACATCCACTCACACATTTTTGCTTTGCCATTTAGTCTTTGTTTTGTTTCGCTTCCTTATATTCTTTCCTTATACACAGTGACCTTGACCATCGCTGTATAACCTAAAATTGTGCATCCATCCATTCATCCATCCATCGATTTAGTCATCAAACTGCTTAATCCTATTTTAGGGGTCATGGTTAGATACACACTGGATACTGAAAACACTTAAACAAGTTGCCAGTGTGTTGCAGATTACACAGACAACCACACACAAACACACACCAAAATTATTTTATTTATGTACATTACAAAATGACATCTGTGAAATCCGGGAATTTTGAAAAATGAGGTCCATGACATTTGTCTAGTAGGTTGTCCGAACAGTCGACCTTAACTATGTTCACACGCGTGCATACTCATATACTACAGAAGGATTTAAAACAAAAGTGTGAGACCATACAAGATGTCAGTTTATACCACTGTGTGAGAAAACAAACATTTGCTGGAAGAGAACTTTAATTCTCCCATCCTGTGCTTTCTGTATTCCCTTATCCATGGCTGGGAAAACTAAATATCTCTGCCCCACAGGGAACTGAATATGAGCTGATCTGATATCACCAAAACACACCCCTTGCTTTATTGGAAAGGCATGAAATCGTCATTCTTGCTGAGAGTAGGAGTCGGTGGAATGCTCCTCAATACAGCCTGTGTCAATACTGTGCTTTGCACCTACTCACAACATCACCCACACGTACACAGAGTCAGTGTTTAAGCTTGTTGTCAGGACCGGAGCTATGGTAACTGTTTTAGCCATGTGAGCTGAAGTTAAGCTTACCATATCTGGAAACAGAGCATGGAAAACATGGAGGAGAGTCTGAATCAAGTTCCAGATTCCAGCTCCAGGGAAATAACATAAGGGAAAATGAAAAGAAGCAGGAAAAGACAAAAAGAAAAAAGGATGTAAGTGCCTGGCAAGAGTTGGTGTGTGTAGAAAAAGTTTTTAAGTGCATGAAATCAGGATAGAAGGCCACATGAGGTTGATTTTAAAGAGGTAAATTTGTCGGCTTGGCATGGCCTAGATGGGAAAAAATGACTCGTCTCACCTTCTTTCCTCTCAATACTTGTACACTGTGTTGAAATGGCCCAGAAGAGGCCCTGAAAGGACTACATTAGTAAATAGAAGCTCAGGCATTTTCCAGCTGTTGCTCTTGCCCTGTACACAGTTTGGAAACGAATATCTCAATAAAACATTTTATCCTGGTCAGTGGTGGTTCAGTGCCACCCAGAACTTCTACACAGGAAGAAATTCTGCACATTTTCTCACTAACAAAGAGAATATAGAGTAGTGAATGCTTGCACTAGTGGGAGAAAACTGAAAAACCTAAAAAAAACCCCACACAAACGTTGGATGTGAAACTCTGTACAGACGGTTACTGGTAGGGAGGATTAAATCCAGCTTTCCAGAAAGTTACTACCCAGTATGTGACACCCACTTTACCAGCTGTGCCAGATTTGCATCCCACACGCATAAACAGAGCACATTCACCCTAAACACAAACATAATTTATACTTTATACTAATGTTTTACTGTGGGAACTGTCAGTGTTTCGAACGAATTTAAAAGCCTGACAGCATAAAAGCCAGAGTCAGAGTTTGGAAAAGAAACATTTGTTTGAGGTCACTGATGTGACATAGTTCATTAGTTTAAGTCTCAGCTGTGCTTTTGACTATCTGGGACAGCTGTGTCTGAGGTAGGGATGATAGAACAAGGTTCTCATTGCTGCTGCTGCTGTTGCAACCCCCCCCCCCCTCTCGTTGATGGTCAAGAGGCAGCCAGAAGTAATAATTGATTCACAGATAGTATTACAAGACACAACAACTGCACGTTTACTGGCTTGAGATTGGGGTCTGCGACACATGAGAAAACTGAATATAACTAATCTGTGTGGGAAAAAAGTGAAAACACTAAGCAATGCATTAGAAAACATTTCCCAATAGAATGTTGTTTATGGTTTGTATTATTATTTTGGCAGATTTTATGCCAGTTATCCTTTCTGAGAAAACCCACTTTATGCTGGACTATGTGAGGAAGCCTGTGCATAAATGGAAAGAAAACACCAAACAATAGGAGCTAAGGATCATAAAATCCTAGATGATTTATATTTCTAAGATTTTTTATTCATTAACTCTCAATGCACATCAAGCACAAAATCATTAACAACAATTTCCTAGGCCTTAATGAACGACAGCCTGGATTTATAATCCCTTGTACATTATGTGCCAAGCAGAAAACACAATTTTTAATGTGAAAAAAGAAACTGCTGGCAAAGGTAGATTAAGTATTATATATTGCCCTTAGGCGTGCAAGTTAATGGTTAATTGTTTGACGACCTGTGATGGAGTGAGGCATTGTTCGGGGTGTAGTCCTTGTTCCAGGTGTCTGTGGGTGGTGCAGACCAGTTATATTATCAGCTCATGGAGCCCAGCAGTCCTACAATACACGAAGAGGCTGAAAAGAAGGACTTGTGCAGGCAATGAGACATGTGGAAAATTACCAGAGACATCTTGGCCTCCAAGTCTGTTTACCTTTGTGCTTTCCCATCGTTCACCGAATGCCAGGACATGTGCAAGTACAAAATGAACACATGTACAGTCTACATCAAAAGAGTCCAACAGGTCACATACATTTTTTTAGTTACCATAGAAACCTTCCATCCCAAATGTTTGAACCTGCAGGTAACTATAGAGAGAGTTCGGCCAGCTGGCGAGCTGCTAGTGCGGAACTGGCAGTATCCCCAAGCACTCACTGGCATGCCAGGCAGTATGCTCGGGCCATGAGAAATGACTGTACTGCCTTCCTTACAACAGGAACAGACTGATTTCTTTGTTAAACCACCTTGGATGCTCACATCAACATCTGTGGTTTTTCCTCTTGAAACATCGTTTTATTAGGAACACTTGGAACATCAGGCGCTAGATGCTAAAGGCTCATAACTAATGATTTGAAAGTGTTAAAGTTCTTCCTGGAGTCATGGGACATGAAATAAGAAATTGTCTTATAAGTGTCATATAATAAACATTCAGTGACTTTTAAATGTAAACATGTGTTTACCTAAAAAAGGACATTTCAATAATGTAGATAGTTTTTTATCCTATTACGATCCGGTTTTTCTTTTACTGTTGGTCTTACTGGTAATTTTTTAATGTATCAAGTGAACAAAAACAGAATTTAAAGTCAAATGTTAGCAAGGTCAATCAATTAGCAGACAGAAAACACAAAGCAAAACTTAAGTTGTGGTTGAGCACAAAGCTGTAATTGATGTTTTATGTCACATAAAATGACCGAATGCTCACATTATTTTGTGAGAAAAAGTGATTTTAAATACACTGTAAACAGAGCATGCATGTCATCAAAAGAAACAAAATCGTTGTGAGAAATCAGTGAAAAATCAAAAGTAAGCTCACAAATCAATGAATCCCTGTTCATTTTTATAAAGCAGGTATTGCCATGGACATCAGTGGTAGTTTCAGTCAGTATTATTGAATATTAATATAAATCAATGGCATATTTCTATTATTAGAGACTGAAGGCATGCATGCTTGCAGTGGGTGGGGCTTTATTTCTTTCTTGACTATTTCTTTATTTATTTTTTTTAAACAAAGTTTATGAGATTAACTGAGATTATTATTTTCCTTCCACCTTGTGTGTGTGTGTGTGCCCCACTTACCAACTTCATTGTAATGTTGGTCTCAAGCCTGGATGAATAGTAAAGGTAGCAACAAAAAAGAGCGTTTAGTGTACAAGATGTGGACCATGAGCCGCTGTGACAACCCCCTTAGCGGGGACCAGCCAAAAGACAAAGAAGAAGTAAGTGATGAATCAGAACAATGAGACCAAAGCATTCCTTGACTGAATAATGCACTTTTGGCTGAGTAGGTTGAATCAGCGTTAAATACACTATTAAAGCTTGTGAACAACCTTCCCAAAAGAATGGAGGCAGTTATAGCTGCAAGCAGGTGTATACTTGCGGTTAAGTGTCTTATATAGTTGCGTAACACAATGAACTCGATAGAAATGAAAACTGATCATTTAAACTAGTAAATCGTGCATTACCATCAGTCAAATCTGGAAGGAATAGCACTCTGGTTTCCTTTTATTTTTAACTAAATGATATCTGTAGAGAGACTGTATGGCATTTGTCATGGGAAAGCTGGACTGTCCTGAACCGAGCCCTCTAACAAACACAAGAGATGAATCAGGATGTCAAATTCAAGTAGGCATAATTGTGCAACACTGATTTATGGACTTTCACCTGCTAAGGGTGTAAATGATAAACTGGTTCTGTCGACACTGATTTATGTATTTGTCTGCTTTGCTATAATTTTGCTACATAGTAGACATACCAAAGCTCAGCACTAATTAACACCACAGTTTTTTTTTTCTTTTAACAGCACGTTAAAAATGTAAAGTCAAGACAGTAGTAATGTGATACAGAAATCTAAGCTTGAGTATATAATCCTATATATATAATATAATATAATAATCCTGTATATAATAACATTGGCAACTCTTTAACACAACAGCTTTATGCAATAAAGTATATAAGCTGATGTTATAGTATATGAATATAAAAGTTTCTGTTAAAGTAGCTAGCTTATGTTCGTAGATTAATCATGTGACTGACTGATCAGTGAGGAATGTGTTTGAATCTTAGGCATGAAGCTACTAACTAAACCGAATAAGGAGCTATGAAGGCTGTCGGTGAAGATTAATATAAAAATTATTCTGTGACAGGAAGAACAGTTCAGCTATTGTATGAGGGGGGAAAGGCTGCTTCTTTGGATTAGCTGAATGTCAAATATGAAGATGACCATTGTGTGCGTATGGTGAAGGGTCCTGAGGAGGGGGACGGAAGGTGAAAAGGTTATGAGTAAGCCTGAAACAGTCTCTTGTGTACAAGAACAATCTTTCTATCGATGAGTGCTGAAGGAGTCCAAGCGTGGAAGATCAGAGGTTGCAGAAGCATGGGATTGAATCAACTGACCTCTCATTCATTCCATCTCTAAATTTACTATATGCTGGCACTGGTATGAGTGGGATCATCTCAAACTTACTATGATTTTACAGTAGTATACTATACAGCACTGAAACAGTATTGTAGTTTACAAAATGCAAACACACTGAATAAAAAGCTAAAAAAAACCCATCAACCTCAGTTATTTGGTCAGGTTCATGGTGGATGGGAGACACTGTATGTAGGAAGGAGGAATACCCTTGCATTGGGCCAGTCTTCCTTAGACAGCTTGTTCCTGTGTGCACTGGAGTTAAAGAGCCTCTGGGTCCCCACTTTTATATATTAAATTATTTAATCAACTAAATTTTTAGGTTATCCTTGTTTTGAGTCAGACTGGTATCCAGTTCAGGTTTTTAGTGTATTTACCCAGTGTGGGTTTGACCATCACACTAAATATGATTGATAATGGATAGATGAAAGCTTATTAGTAATTAGTAATTAAAAAAAATATATTACTAGTGTGTCAGGTTCATGGTGGCTAAAAGAGTAGGACTTAAGCCTTCTGGCAAGGAGGTTAAATATAAACTGTGTACCAATGAAACTTTTGTAATGAATAAATAAAGTGTGTCTGTCATTAATGTAAAATAAAATCATAATAAAACGAACCAAACTAACGAATACGTTTTACATACGTAGAAGCTAATGGCTAAAACGTTAGCTACAGTAAGTCAATACCATTTAATGCTATTAAATGCATCAATGGTTCCCTCTACTGGTGTTCTGGTGAAACTACATAATAACCTTCAGAAACGCTTCATCTTTATCTGAGAATACCTCAAAACAAACAAATAAAGAAAACAACAACAACTAAAACAACAACAACAACTAAAAAGGTTCACCCAATAGCACCCAAAAACGATATTACAAATTGAGATTTTGACCTTTTTTATTGAAAGCTTCATTGAAATAATAATTCATAATAAACAGAAGTTTAAACTAAACATCCACTGATTTACAGAAACTCTCAGGATCACAACTTGAACACACAGGAGGCATGAATGCGGAGCAAAATAAAAAAGATAAAGCATTGATGAGTCGATTCACTTCCATAATCTTTTCAACAACACCTGGACAAGTAAAAAAGAGTTCCATAAATAGTCTTTTGTTTCCTATCAATAAGTTAATTTCTTGTAGAGGTTACAGCTTTATGGCTAGATTCAGTCAATTGTTTTTGAGCTGACACAATCGAACCCTTCCATCATAAAAGCCAAGGCTCATTATCGTTCAGCCAAGTTACACCCAATTAGATATGCAGACAAATTATATGATCACAAAATGAGGTTTTAATGTTAATGTACTGCAAAATCCAGCGATCTGCATCCTTAAAGCTACATTTCAAAATGAAAGCATTTACCTAAACATTCAATTACACATGACATTTTCATTTGCATCTTTTAAGTTCAACATGTTTAGCTTACTTTGGAAAATAAAGTTTTAACTATAGATCATCAATTTCATTTGTATTATCAGTGTCCAAACATACACTGGGTCTGAATAAAAAACAGGCCTAAACGTGTCTTTTTAATTTTATTTTTGTATGATTGATATCACTTCCATGCAAATGTTCTGACCCCAAATACACAACATGTCATACATACAGCAATTGATGTCCGAAATATTAATTTATGAGAAAGGATCATAGGCATCAGTGAACAGGTCTTGATGACGAGAAAAAACGACCCTATCTTTGTCTTAACGTTTGTTAACAGCTAATATTAATGTTCATTAACATGCACATGATATGCATGTTTTAAATTGTATTTATTAAGTTAAACTGGGTTGTGATTGCTTAGCTGATCTGTCTAAGTTGCCGTATGGTTTGAAAACACTATGTGGGAAATAAAATATGTACGTATAAGTACGTTTTTTAATTAATAATAAATTAAAGGTAACTGTTTGCTTACTAACTCATTTATATAGATTTTTTTTAAATCAGTTAGGATTTTACCACTGTTGGGTTAAGGTTAGGGTTAGGAAACACTAAATAGAAGTACATTCAGACTTTTAAATACTTTTAAATAAACCAGCAGTCAATGTTAATGTAAGTCTGGCCAAATTATTTGGGGTGTTCATGATCTTGCTGCAGATAAACAGGTCGAGTCTGCATATGCTGGATTTTGCACTACAAAAACGATGACTAGATGGAAAATTACAATTTTTTTTAGGTTTTATCCACCACAAACATGAGAACACCTGTAAAGTTTGAGCAGCTACATCTTTATCTGGTGTGTTAATATTCTGTTTATCCATGTGTCATTTATATTTGGAGCCTTTCTATTGCATTAATGTACCCTGTACATGTACACCTGAAGCTGCTCAGCTAACACAGTGGTCCTAATGATTGAAAAAGCAGCAGTCGGTCGTTTAATCACATCCCATCTGCCACTGTGGCCCTCCAATACTGAACGCTTGTTAGCAGCAATTACAAGGTAAAATGAACAGCAATAGAAAAACGAACAAACGGTTTAAACATGAGTAATGAAAATCTCTAGCTAGCTTGTGCTCTGTATCGTAACAGAACTTTTCTCAATGTGGTCATTTCATCTTAGCTTAAATATTTTATTCACCTAGGCATGGCATAAAGGGACTGATAATCATTAATCCTGTTCCAAACACCTCTTCAAAGACGCAAAGTTCCATTCCCCCAGCCAACCCTCCATATGTAGTTCAATTACATCACTGCGAGAGAATGTTAATGGCAGTATAGTCCTTACTTATGCTATTAGCAGCTATCAGTTTGTTTTAGCGACATGAAAAAGGGGACACAGAAGACGCTCGTCATGACAAATCACCAGCATTGACCCGTAACGAATAATAGATCACTTTAGTCTGTGCACGCTGAAGAAACACTGCTTAGCACCCAGAGATGCCCTGTGTAAGAAGTCAATGAAAAAAGACATGGTAAACTAGCACTGAGTGCCCTGTATGTTGATAAAAATACAGAATTAACCCTTAATTCAGAATATGGTTACAGATCTGGTGACGTACAAAGGCTCCCATCAAAACTATTAATATTCCGAAATTGTATCTCAAACAGAACATTAATTATATCAATATGAACTACTGTATGAATAAGTATAATAGAAACAATTTTGAAAGTCACTTGTGTGTATTTAAACCTTAAATTGAGCAGTACATTTATGTATTTTATTTGATTGGAAACCACTTTACGTAAACATTTTGGGGGAAAACAGTTCTCTAACATGAATGACAAGTAAATAAATTCACAATGGAATGACTGTTCAGTTTAATTCAGTAAGTCCTCTAGATGTCATATTATAGACCTACAAAGATGCAAACGTGTATGCACATAAATTGAAAATGTTGATTAAAATGAAAGATTGTGCAGCAGTGCGTTAAGTGTTTTGCATCTCTGGTGGCAGTGAGCAGAGCGTTGTCTTTGTTTATTTGGTCTCAATCATGTGCATTCATTATCATTGTGCACCCCCCCTTTACTATAATGATAAAAGCAGTGATGGTCTCACTTGGAATGCTGAGAAGTGGCGAGCAATAAGGATGTACCATTAAATATACCTTAAAATCTCTTAAAATATTTTTAGGTTAAAATTATTTTTTTAGGATGGTGCATGCCCTTTTCTGTCTGTGTATACTTTGTATGTTCTCCCTGTGGATGTGTGTGCTGGATTAAGGATTAGGTTAACTTAATTTAAGCAAGATTCTCAAAATGTAATTGGTTTCTATCTAGAGGACTTACTATGATAATGATTCCATTCAAGTATCGCGAGACGTCATGCCTTTCTAGACTGGGACTAGTACAGTAAGGTGTTGGTGGCTTATGATGATTAAAAATATTGGTATGACGTACGATAAAGATGGGATGAAGACAGTGTTGGTATATGTGTGGATGGTGTTAGTATGTGAAAGATATGATCTTATTATGTAGATGATTACCTTGTTCTAAACTAATTTGCTGTTATTGAGATGAGAATACAGTTGCATGTGTGGCGTGAATTATAGGCAGTAAATCAGATCCAGTTTACTCTCTGATTAGATGATGGGATTTAGCTCGTCATTGATTCTTGACAGGGTACTAGACTAAATGCCTGATCCCACTCTGCCAGACTTCTTTTTGCCACTTTCACAAGATTTCATCATGTTGAAAAAAACAGCAGTGGCATGGAACAGATGTTAGTATAAACATTTGGCTAACTTTTTTACTTTATTAAACAAACACTGTGCAGCCTGGAGGAATTCTAAAGGACATCACCGGTAGAATCTAAAATCTGTTTCAGAGTTCGTGCCTTGCTCAAGAGCACTTCAGTTGTGAACCGGCCGCCTTCCGAACACAAGCCCAGTTCACTAATCACGGCTGCCCATGACTTTATATCCTATTTGGAATTTAGTCTTCATGATATAAATGAATTTTTTAGAATGGCGCTGTATTTATTCTTGTTATGTAATGTGACTTAGAGATAACACATTTTTTGTTGGGTCTTGTAATTCCAGAGAAAGCTTGTGTTAGACTGGAGGATTTTAAACGTGCCATTTTTTTAAAAAACCAATTTGCCCTTTTGGCCTTAAGTGGCAACCACATTTATGACATGTAAGCATTTGACGCTGATTTGCTGCCACTGAAAAAAATGTAACATCGCCAGATCGGGAACACGGACAGATCAACCAATTATTTTAAAGGGGAGGGAATGGAATGAGAATGGGGGAGAGGGGTGGTTGGGGGTATATGTGACATCACACATCAGTTTTTCAGATTGGACTGTTTTCTAGAAGAATATTCTGATGAATCTCGATGAAACTCGATGTTCAGAATGTCAAACACTTTTCATTGGTTCTTGAATGCGACTGAATAAACTACTTTATTCAACAAAGACAAGATAAAAACTCAACAAGGTTTTTTAGGTCACTGCTAATCAACTGCAAAGTTTAAACACACACACATGACAACGTTAGATAAATTCGTGTTTCCGAAAACGTGTTTTGAAAACTTATGTGAGCAGCCGTGTTGACGTTCTGACAAGATCTGAATCGGTGACCCGCAGGTTCTGGAACAGATGTTCAAATTCCTATAGCAGCTTCTCTTATGCCATCTGCTGGAGAGATGCCAATCAATGTAATACAAGCAGTCTCAGAGTCTTCATCTTTCTCATTATAAAATAAGGTGGAGATTGACAGAAAAGCTGCAGTGGTGGAGGAAAGTTAAACCCCATACTCCCAACCCACTTCAAATTTAAGCAGGTGTCTGACCATCAAGGTCAAACATCTGCTTTTGAGAGACAAGAGACAAGAAGAACAACAAGGCCAAAAAATCAAATAGAAAAACAGGAACAATTAATCTACTTCACTGTCTCTAAGGGGTTTCTTCATCTTTGGTATAAAATATGCCATCCACAGGCTGCATTAAATCCACAGCTAAGAAAGACTAAAGAAATTGTCAACAATTTCCTATTACTATTGCTTTTTTTTTTGCACACATTTGCTTTATTTTAATTCAAAAGCTCCTATCTACATACTTTTGCACTGCCATATTTTTTTCCTTGGTTTTAATTTTTAATTTTTTTCTCCTTTTTTTCGCAATGAAACAAGCAAAGCAGAAACACCTTAAAGCTCATAAAAATATTGCAGATAAAAACAATAATGCCATTAAAAATGATCTGCACTACACAATAAACTGCATTTCACAGGATGCAGTGGTTTCTCCTTTTTTTTTTTTTACTAAAAAATGCAACTCTCTTAAACACATCACTATATTTTGACTGTCCTTTCTTTTAAACATAACGTCACCACTGATAATTTAAAATGTCTTCACAAGACCTTTCTCATTCCTCTGTACAGGTAATATAATAAACTCGTGCCGTTCGTCCATACAGACGGGCTTCTTTTACTTTTCTTTTCGACAAGACGCTCGGTTGGTAAAAGTCTCAGACGTTTCTCAAAATTAAGGCAACAAAGATGATAAACATTAATATTTTCTAGAAAACTAAAATATAACTCATAAAAAATCAAAAAAGGAAAAGTAGCTTAAATTCTGAGGAAGACTTCTTTTTTTCTCGCTCATTCTCTCGTGCTTCCTCGATTAGAAAACTCACCATAGTTGAAAACCTACCTGCACAATCAGAAAAAAAACTGGAAAACTTTGTACTTTGTACTTGAAATTCAACACTTCATGAAGAAACAAAGTCTTGTAAAGTTGTAGGAATCCATTTACTGTAGCTTAAACTCCACGACTGCATATCTCATCTCCTAATCAGGATGTAGGCTTTCATTGGCTCCTCTCGCTCTGCCCGGATGTCTGATGAATTCTTTTAAATATTTTTTGGTGCTTGTGCAAAAGTGGACCCAAACGATTTCTGTTCAGTCTTTCCTTTCGTCCTCGGCACAGTTCTCCAATCTCAAGGCAACACAGTCACCCAAACACCCCTCTTCTCCTCCTCTTGTTATCTGACCACATGACGGGGAGAAAGAACATAAGCAAAGAAGAAAGCAGACCAGTGTCGGAAAACAAAGCAGATAAATCAGATAAATCAGTGCTTTTGTATTTGACAGTTTGTCGGGTGAACATTCTAGAATTCGTACACCATTTCTACCAATCCCATTTGCACACCAAACAGCCCAACACTCAACAATGCTATTTGTGATATTGTTTCTATACCATCTCTTCAAATCCAGACTCTTTCTAAGCATGTTCAACAGAGAGAAATACAATTTGTATTGTATTGTATTGTATTGTAGACAATTGTGACAATTATTTCCAAAAATCAAACTAATCAATTGAATATTTGAACACATTGTGAAGGACATGTACACAATACAGTAACCTCCTCAGGTTTAATAGTAAACTATCTTCTACTATCTTAAACTATCTACTATTACTATCATAATTGTAATCCACTTTGCAATTTCACCACACATATATTTGTTTTTCATGGCATTTTTTTCACTCTAATATTAAAATACTGAATCACACTGAATAACTAAGAATTTAATTCACCAATCGTCCTAATACATATTTTATGAATTATATTCTATATACTAGTATATATTTTATGAATTATATTCTATATACTAATATATATTTTATGAATTATATTCTATATACTAATATATATTTTATGAATTATATTCTATATACTAATATATATTTTA
>JAOTRQ010000029.1:2917476-2930818 GCA_028565875.1 Hoplisoma paleatum
AGTGGTGGGAACTTTTGAGACTACTGGACAATTTCACATTTCCGATCAACCTAGTGCATGTTTTTGGACTGTGGGAGAAAACCAGAGTACCCGGAAGAAACCCACGCTGACATAGGGAGAATATGCAAACTCCGCACATGACCCGGGCATCGAACCCGGGACTTTTTGCTGTGAGGCGACAGTGCTAACCACTCAGCCACCGTTCCGCCAAACTACATCACACTAGTCAATGTAATAATGCACCACAAGACAAGTTAATAACTGAGTAAAAAAAATCCACAATTGAGTATAATGTATCTATATTCACGTTGATCAGCAGAAGGAACTGGTTCTACACATTCAGTTGCCAAGTGTAGTTTTTATTAGCCAAATTGGGTCTAATTCTAAATTGTTTTGTATAAATTGTGACTACCTCAGAAATAAAAGGAACTCCATTATTTAGATATAGAAAATCACAGAGCGCATAGAAAGAAATAATACAAAATTCAGATTTAAATATAGATTATAAATCTTCAATTTATTTTATTCACAAAACACCATGACTTAGTTGCCAATATATTCACTCACTCAATCAAACAACAGCAACAACAAAAAACATAAATAGAATAAACCTACAAAAGAAAACAACAATACAGTGCAAAGATTAGCTTTAGGTTTCAAAGCATCGTGATGGCACAGCTGGTAAACTGAGCACTCAACAACAACACTGGTATAAAAGACCCGAGCTTGAGTCTCATCTTTGAGAAACTATTAGGTTCGGCTTATTTGTACTTTTGGTTTTTCTCCAGCAACCTCCCAAAATAATCAAACAGTTGAGTTTTTCTATATTGCCAGTATAAGTCCCAGTAGGTTAAATTCAATTTTATTTGTCATTACACATATACTGATGTACAGTACAATGAAAAGTTTCTCTTCGCATATCCCAACTTGTCTGGAAGTTAGGGTCAGAGCGCAGGGTCAGCCAACGTATGGCACCCCAGGAGCAGACAGGGTTAAAGGTCTCGCTTAAGGACCCAGCAGTGGCCGTGTAGCAGAGCCCAACGCTCAACGCAGCCCAACGCTCTACCCACTAGGCTACACTGTCCTTACATTTTGACCCCGACGTGGTTAGTTAATATAATTTTGTGTTGACCTGCATCATGTTGCTGCCTCCAGACCTCCAGGTTCAGAAGAAAGTTAGTTAATAAAAAGAATATCAGTTTTTTTAATCATCCATTCATTCAGGTCAGGATTTCAGAAAACACTGGTGGAAATAGACTTGAATAAATAACTAGTCATATCCCTTTTTTGCATTGTCATTTTCTCCACCTAATCTAATAGAATCCAATTTCCTAATGGTAATTTTATCCATCACTGCAGATCACCTTGACCAAAGAGAGTTGCAGACCATCAACTGTATCATCAGAGGCTCACAGATAACAGTATCACATACAGAAAGCAGAGCAGTGGGGGCACTTGCTGCAGCAAGATGTGACCATCCACTTTTTAATACTGTCTTGTTTCTAGAAGTTTACTTAAATAATACATGACACTAGCTGGCAAGCTTATATCCAATAGTCATTGATTATTTCTTCAACACGTGACCTGTTTGAAGGTGTGATATATTAAACAATCTGGTTGTGCAAAATACAGTGAATCACTGTTTTTCGAGTATGGGCAGCAAAAAAGGTCCCAATACAATATAAGGAAGGCGGTCGTAATGTTAAGCTGGATTGTTGTGGTTAGGGCTAATTACACACACACACACACACACACACACACACACACACACACACACACACACACACACACACACACACACACACACAGTATATATACGTCAAACGAATGTTACAGCTTGAGAAAAAAATAAGACAAAGCAGAAAGAAAATGACTTGGTTAATCTAATCAAAATGACATTAGGCTGTAAAATTTAATTTTCCATTCAAATCTCCATCGAGTTTGATATTATTAGTGTAATTTTAAGAACCGGGCATTAAAAGCTCATGGGTAGGTACTACAGAGCTTTGTAAATACAATTTGCAGCACATTTATTATTTGATTCCAAATGTATTTATTAAAGTGTGTATATGTGTACGGGTCCAGCGTTGTTGAGCACTCAAGAGAACGAAGAGCAAAAGACAGATTTTCCAGAGTAATCAATCACAAAGCCATGATGGCAGCCCATCCAAAACACTCCTGTCTGTCAGGAACATGCTAGTAAATTAAGGCTCAAAAGAGATGCAAGCTGCCGCAAGAGCTCGTATTAATCATAGGATGACAAACTAAATCCCAAAACAACAAAAATGAGAAAGACAGACAGCAGAAAATAGAAAACATTACTGGATTGAGTTCTTAGAAGATACCTTCATTCATAACTTAAGTCTTATTTATTAAGACCTATTTTAACAAACAGTTGTTACGCAGTAGACTATCAAACTATTGTGATCATTATACGACTGTATTATTATTATTCCACTACTATTATATAAGCAGTTTGTGAATTATCATGTTCCAACTCTAAATACGCTGACCCGTTGAGAAATGGTTTGGACAGCTTGTGTACAGTGTTTAGATCTGCGCACACATTCGTCCACTATGCCCACTGTGTCTTTTTTTTCATGTTTCGAACTTTTTAACATTTCACGATACTGATGCTGTTCCTCATTCACTTTAAATCATATTTCAAAATTTCAAGATATCAAACAATTCTAAATCATCCAGACGGTTAGTGACAATCCGACTTGGAATCAGCATTTATATTTGCACACCCACCCACTTTGCCACACCCATTTTTTATATCTATTCACTTCCATTCCAGAGATTAACACTGTTGCAACTCTAAATCATTCGAATAGTTCATGACGTTCCGACTTGGATACAGCAATTGGATAAACACCTACTTACCCACCATTGCTGGGATGTCACTTTCAGCAAATGCCTCACTTTACGCCTCTTGATACCTCTCTGGTAAAAAAAATCTTATTTGTATAATATTGAAATTCGTTAATGCTTAATTCACACTAACTAGTCAGATGGTTTAGAGTTGCAACAGTATTAATCTCTTGAGTGGAAGTAAATAGACCCCCAAAGTGGGTGAATAATTAAATGCTATTGTTGTAGACAAAGACTACCCAAGCAGGATGGACCCTGTTAGGTCTGGTTCCTCTCAAGATTTCTTACTGTACTTTTCTGGGAGTTTTTGCTTGCCACAGTTGCTTAACAGGGGTTTCTGTATCTGTTCGTCTATGTCTATGTCTAACGCTATATAAATAAAGTTGACTTGACTCGACTTGACTTAATTAATGTCTGTGCTTCAATTGAGAGTGTGAACTGAACCACATTTATTGTTACAGTAAAATGTTTTTCTCCCCCCAGCAAAACGGAACAAGAGTGAACAGAGAAAAGAAAATCAGCGTGACAGTTCTGGGTGAGGATGTGCAGCAGGGAGAGACTTAAGCGTACAGAGCATCAAGCACTTTAAATGTGACACCCGAGGAGGCCTTGTAGTTGACATACGGCAGCAAGAGAGCAACAAAAAGCAGGGTTTCTTTCCAAGGATTAAAAAAATCAATCCATTTCTAGGACAAAGCAAAACCTGTAAAGGGGTGGAAGTATGATATTCTTTATCTTTAAGCATGCACTGGGAGCAGATACTAGCTTCATTTACACATTTAGCCCAGATTTATTTATTTTCTTTCACCTGCTCCTGTCAGGCGTCGCCATAGCAGATTGTCACAGCATTTCTTTCATCTCTACCTTTTTATACAGGCTTGGGACAGGGCACTACACTGCACTGTTTAGATCCCTATAAGATCGTTTAGTGCAGCTTAAAGTATAACAGTGCTAAATGAAACAGGAACTATATACATATAGGTGTTAAACTGTCTCCTCAAAGCAAACAGGGTTTAGATTGCTCCCTAGTCTACTTCTGAAAACCTATTTCAAACCTTAATGTTTGCACAAACACTAACCTTAGCTCAAACGATAAGTCTACCTCAAACTCTAACCTTACCTCAACCCTAGCTCAAACCCTAACCTTAGCTTAAAACCTAACCCTACCCCAAACTCTAAACTTTAGCTCAAACCTTTTATACACCCTAATCGTATTTCACACCTAAACCTAAAGCTAAAACCTAACCGTACCTCAAACCCTAGACCAAACTTAACTTCTAACACAAACGGTAGCTTAAACCCTAGCTTTTTCTTAAAACCAAACGCTATCTCAAACCCTAACCTTAGCTTAAACTCCAACTCTAATTCAAACCATAACCTTAGCTTAAACTCCAACTCTACCTCAAACCCGAACCATAGCTTAAACCCTAACCATAGCTTAAACCATAACCTTAGCTTAAACCCTAACTTTAGCTCAAACCCTAACCATAGCTTAAACCCTAACTTTTGCTCAAACCCTAACCATAGCTTAAACTCCAACCCTAACCATAGCTTAAACTCCAATCCTAACCATAGCTTAAACTCCAACCCTAACTTTAGCTTAAACGCCAACCTTAACTCAAACCCTAACCTTAGCTAAAACCCCAACCCTAACCTTATTTTAAACCCCAAACCTAGCTCATATCCTAACCTTATCTTAAACCTCAACCCTATCTTAAACCCTAACCTTAGCTTAAACCCCTACCATAACTCAAACCCTAACCTTAGCTAAAACCCCAACCCTATCTCAAACCCTAACCTTAGCTAAAACCCCAACCCTATCTCAAACCCTAACCTTAGCTAAAACCCCACCCCTATCTCAAACCCTAACCTTAGCTTAACCTCAACCCTATCATAAACCCTAACCTTAGCTTAACTCCAACCCTATCGCAAACCCTAACCTTAGCTAAAACCCCAACCCCAACTTAAACCCTAACCATATTTTAAACCCCAACCCTAGCTCAAACCCTAATCTTAGCTTAACCCATACCCTAACTCAAAGCCTAACCTTATTTTAAACCCCAACCTTAACTCAAACCCTAAACTTATCTTAAACCCCAACCCTACCTCAAACCCTGACCATAGCTCAAACCCTAACCTTAGCTTAAACCCCAACCCTAACTTAAACCCTAACCTTAGCTCAAACCCTAACGATAGCTCAAACCCCGAACACTATCTCAAACCCTAACCTTAGCTCAAACCCCAACCCTATCTCAAACCCTAACCTTAGCTCAAACCCCAACCCTATCTCAAACCCTAACCTTAGCTTAAACCCCAACCCTAACTTAAACCCTAACCTTAGCTCAAACCCTAACCTTAGCTTAAACCCCAACCCTAACTTAAACCCTAACCTTAGCTCAAACCCTAACCCTATCTCAAACCCTAACCTTAGCTCAAACCCTAACCTTAGCTCAAACCCTAACCCTATCTCAAACCCTAGCTTAATTTGTAAAAATAACCACACCATGTTTTATGACTGGAAAACAATTAGGTAAGTGTGTAAAAACTATTAATCATATAGAATGAGCTTTTTGTCATAGCCATGTTAACACTGTCCAAGTTAAACATGATTGAAAATGGGAAGGTTCATACTAC
This sequence comes from Hoplisoma paleatum, assembly GCA_028565875.1. NCBI lineage: Eukaryota > Metazoa > Chordata > Actinopteri > Siluriformes > Callichthyidae > Hoplisoma > Hoplisoma paleatum. Next base: position 2,922,985 of record JAOTRQ010000029.1, read on the forward strand.
ACCTTTTTTTGCCCTGATTGTTGCTTTCTGACAGGTCGCCGACAGATGTGCTCTCAGCATAACAGACAATCCCTGCTGGCTGTGATCTAATATCACGAGCATTTATGCAGTCACACGTTCACTGACTTTTCAATATCTAGGGTGAATTTGAGTAGTCCATCTGACTTAAGATTTGCCAAAGAAGACCCACAAGACGAACGACTTTTAGAAGGTACCTAGCACTGAGGTCACTGGAAACAATCTCACTAAGTGGCACCCAACATCCCTTCTGAATTGATGCTTGAGTGTTTTTATGGGTGGCAATGTTTTCTGGTGCTAACAGTGACGTCAAGACTATGTCTAACGCATGTCTGTTAAGACATGCTATAGTTGTTTTAACCCCAGGGATCTTGGTCCGATCCTTAAATTTGAGTTGTGTGCAATTCTTTTTGACATACTTTATACCTCTCAAAACATTCCAGTACTTACTTACTAAGAATATGTTCTCACGACTGTGCTTTTGAACACTTTAATATAAGCATTTAACTAAATCCGTGCAGTTTACATACACTAGTGGGCAAACACTAGGTGGCAGGAGATAGCACACGTTCCTAGTGTAATGTGCAGCCCTAGCCAATGATTGTTGCTTTCTAACTATGCGTGGTCTGGTGGTTAGGGAACTGGGCTTGAGAGTCGACAGATCATGATTGAAGTACCCTTAAGCAAAGTACCCACCCCCTAAATGCTTCTTGGGTGCCGTGGCTTTAGCTTCCCACTGCACCGGACATGTGTGCTCGCTGCTGCTTCCTAGTGGGTATTTCCTAGTGTGTGTAAACAGGTTTTTCCCTGCATGGATTGGGTTAAATTCAGATGATAAGTCTGCTGTGTGTAAAAAGTATTTTTAATTCTATCAGTCATATACGTAGACACTATTGAGTCTTTGACTCAGAACCATAAGCCTACAATGGTATATGTGAATAATTCTTTTCTGTCCTGTTCATGTGTATATGTATATATGAAAAATTCCATCTCCCCTAGATTATCCTTCTATCCTTCTAGAAAATCATTGCTAAATCAAATTTGTAATAATACCAGAGAGTTTTAAAGCAATTGCTTTGTCTCCCCATTGGGAATACATCTGTACAGCTGACAAAATGAAATATCCAACAGTCTATTCAAGTGGTAGAATCCTATTTGTGACAATTTACAGTGAGCTTAGGGACTTGTGGGATTTGTGCTTTCTGTAGCGCCTCTGTCTGATGTCAAGAAGTCTTATTCTCAGTTGTAAAATCACTACAAATGGCATCACAGCCCAGAGGTACAGCCAAAATATGATCATCTTTGATCGAGGAGTAATCATCCTTACTCACGTACAGTTATCAAACCAACCAAAAAAAAAAGCTTTGCACAAAGATTCCTTTAAAGGTCCTGTTATGACTCTTCTGAGGCTATGCAGCTTGTGAACCTGTCACCACTGGTCTGAATCACAACCTTTGTGCTATGCAAACCCCCCCCCCCCCCACACACACACACACTAATAGACCCCGGGTTGTACCCCTGCCGTCCAGGGCTTGTGATCAGAGATAATCGGAGTCAGTTGTGGTTTGGTGTAATTGCGTAGGAATGCAGACCAGGATGCTGGGCGACAGGGCTTTTCAGCGACACAACAGCTGGCTAAAGAGAGTAGCAATAACAGCAGCGGTGTAGTTCAAATCAGGTCAGGGGGAGTTACCGCCTGTTTAAGGACTCTCCTTATCTTCATCGGGGCTAAAGCAAAACAGTAAGACTGCTTGGCTGGACATCCAGTTCCAAGACTTGCTTTACAAATAACGTAAAACCTTTGGCAGTCGTCGTCTGAACGTGTAAAAGAACATTTTAGTAAAGACTAAACCTCCGACACAGTTGCAACAAAGATCACAGTTGCCTGAGGAGCTTTACACGATGTGAACAATAGAACAACCATAAGACTTTTAAGAATTAGAGTTTCTATTGCTAAAAGCCAAAACAAATTTTGCTATTATAGATGGATGGATTTGATTATGGATGATAAAGCAAAACTCAAAGATCTAAGACTTTTCTCAAGCCCAAGCTATACCAGTGTAATATTGTCTATCCATCATCTTAATAGCAAATTAACAAAGCACAAGTACTTACTAACACAGATTTACACCCACTTGTGAACAGAATTTGATAGATAGATAATTAGATAGATAGATAGACAGACAGATAGACAGGTACACTGTCAGCTAGATTTATGGATGAATGGCTGGATGAATAGACATGCGTATAGTTATTTTAAGTACCTACATACAGTCCTCAGTCCTTAGCTGTCGCCTTTAGTCCCTGAATGTTGGAGTTAATTAGCCACCCAATGGCTCAGAGGACAAAGTAACTTTTAAGTCTGTCCATGAAACAGTTGAACCACAGCAGCCCATCATTATACATACAGGTACTCCTTTGAATACTGGGGACGGTTAACATTATCCATGATGGAGTTTGTTTAGAGTCTGTATTTCTACCTTCACCACAGACTCCAGGTCATTACCAACAACTGCTCAAGTATGGTTGATAAGTTTGTCCAGCCTCACAAGATTCTTTTTTTAATGCTGACACCCCAGCACATCACAGCTTTTAAAAACACTGGCAACTGGCACTGGCAACCACAGATCAAACACAGATAAAACACACGGAGGGGTGTTTTGGAAATGTTAAATGTCTTCAGCCTTCTTAGAAGTAGAGCCAACTTTGTTGTTTCCTGTATACAATGTCTGTTTTAGATGACCAGTCCAGTTTGTCATCCAGATGCTCCCGGAGGAATTAGTAGGTTTTTACCACCTCCATGTCACTCTCCTTGATTGATATTGGCAGCATGGTTTATCCAGTCCTTTAAAAGTCCAATACTATCTCCTATGTCTTAAATAGCACCATAGAGTAAAATGTTTCACCAGGTTCCAGTACTCGTCTTCTTGGCCAACTGTGACACATCCAACAATGGTGGTGTCATCCAAGAACTTGTGTGAAGAAGAAGAGGGAAAGTACAAATCTTTGAGTTGCAACCCTCCTCTTTATCCGTTCTTGGGACCAACACTACATGTACTTGGTTTCTGAATCCTAGTGGATAGCACAAAAGGCACCAATTCGACAATAACTCATCAGCCTGAATGAAAATGTTGCTGGTTTATCACTTCGCTAGATACTGACCACAGACTAAGAACATCCCACACAAGCTGCAGATTTGGAGACGCTCTGACCAAATTGTCTAGCCTCCACAATTTAGCCCTGGTCTAACTAAATTAAATCTTACTGCTTTATCGTGTATATCCAACCCTCTAGCATGTGTTGCAATGAAGAGTTTTATTCACTTAATCTGCCAAGTGGTCATAATGTTATGCCAGCAGTACATTACTAGCCCAGTACTGCTGGAATCCAGGATTTAAATATCCAGCTGCACATTAACAACATCTTCATATAAACATGACTGTCCGGGTCTGTGGTTGAGGTTTCTGCCTGATGGTTTCTCATTGCAATCCTCCCAGTGATCTGAAATCTGGATCCAACCATGATCCAGTTCAGGATAATGCAGAGGCAAAAAGAATAAAAAGTATTGAACATATTACAATATAAATCACACACCATGATGTTAAGACACCGTGACCTTGTCACAAACTATTCCTGGTTCCCTGGAAGTGCAGACTTTATTATTACAAATGAGTTTCCAGTATGCCTGTGAAAGGATAAAAGAACAGTACTAAAGTCAAGCAGGCAAACTGGTAAACACATATCAGAGATTAAAAGAACAATAAATTTTAAACATCTGGAACAGACCTTCAAATGACATGCTTGAGTTTTATCTGGAATCTGTCTTATGTCTGAAATCCAGCTGTGAACAGTAGGCGACTGCTCAATTTCACATCAAATACACTCTCAAAATAACTGAATGGACATTTTTTTTATGTCTTTAGCTGAACTTTTTTTTTGTACTCAGCTTGCGAGTAACTTAACATCGCTCACACAATTTACTTATATTTTATATAATATATAACATTTTATCCTTAAAGTAAGCAATGTAAAAATTCAACAAGAACGAAAATATCAATTGAATAGATGATTAATAAGATAAGACTTAATACATTTAAATTAATCACTTTAAGCAGCAGGGGGCGCTGTATTTTTTTTCTAAACACAAAACCTGAATCTAGTATTTTTTGTATAGTTTGCAATTGTATATTTTAGATTAATAAATTAATATTAAGTAATTACTAAATAAGATAACTTTTATTTCCCCTTTTTGTTTTTAACAAATGAATGTTAACTTCATAACAAATAATATGTTTTCATTTCATGTTTTTTTTTAAAAAAACTAATAAGGAAAGCTTATTTGCCAGTATAGGCTCATTTCAGTTGTAATGGGATTTTAATGGTGTACTGCTCATGTTACAGTTTTATAACTGCTAACCATAATTCATCCCTGGGAGCCGTGGCTAGGGCTGCCAAACATGCTGGGAAGGTGTGCTAAGTGCTGCCCTCTAGTGTGTGTAAATGGTTGTTTCATTGCATGGACTGGGTTAAATGCAGATGAATAATTACTATGTGTGAAAAAGAATTCTGAATTATATTCAAGATCTGATGTTGTGTGTGTTTCGCCGCTGATCCACTTGAGTATACTTTTTATATTCCTTTTATTATTTAACTCATTGTATGTATTTGACATCTGCACCATGAGAAACATCGTGTACATCATGTACTTAGTAAATAAAAGATTCTGCTTCTGTTGAACATGAAAACTATAGACAGATAAAAAATTAATTCTGAAACCGACAATGCTTGCAGTACTCCCTTAAATTATATTTAAACATTCCTAGTTGCTAAGTTGGTTAACTGGTTACCAGCTGGTCAGGCAAGTTCATTTTAAAAGGTATTTGTGTGCTGGGAAAGCTGCTTCTATCTTATCAGTTAAAGATGCCATCTGGCACCCAGCTAACATGAACATAGGGGAACAGTTTACCAGGCCAAACTGGGAAAGAACGATCTATTTCAAAGGATTTTTAGACTGTTTAAAAATAAGCCTGGGCTATTATGTTGTCGATTGTCCTTGGTAAAAATGGGCAAATGCTTTTTGCTTGCCAGCACTACAGGGTGTTTTTAAGAGAGGACACAAGTTTGGGTCACAGTAAATGATTAATGCTGTCTAGGAAAGATACCAGAGCTGTCTGTGCCTCTCAGTGTTTCTGTCTCAGTCAGTGTTAGCAGGTATCCTTGTTATGCTAATGTCTAGGGAGGCTCTTTGAAGCCACACTCATCTTGGAGATGGCTGATGAGAGGCCCTTTTTATGCCTTTCCAGAGGGACTCATTAGCGGCGCAAAAGTGGTGAGTGACACTCTGGGAAAGATGGAATGATGAGTTAGTGAGAGTGGAGGAAATAAATAGCACAGTGGAAATAGGAAAAGTCAAAGGCGTTAGCAATGCAAACTTTGCCTTTCTGTATTATAGACCAACTGATTGTTATCGTGCAGTATTGGCAGAGATACCAAGTCATAGATGTCAATTTCTCTAAGGATGTTTCAGCACCATGAGATGCTTCACTGACGCCAAGAAATGTTGGAATGAAATGCGATTCTCTCCATGCGCTCCCAAAAACAGCAATACTAGAGAACGCTCACAAGGCCAAACCCAGGAAATGCTGCCAGTGGTTGCTTTTACAGTGTATTTGTCAAGGTTACTTGAGGTAATGCTGACATTTGAGAACATCAAGACCTTTAACCCCAGTGAAGCCTTTTTTTCTAAACTAAACAATAAAATTTAGAATTCTCACACTGTATTTAAAGTTTCCTTAATAAAGATATTCAGGATTCAAACATTTATTGTCATATGCACCATGAGAAAGCAGTTTTCCTTGTACAATGAAATTCTTACTTTGCTGCTCTTTGAGAATGCTTGACAGAAGTTATGATAAACACAATAATGAAATAAGAATATAAAAATTTACAGTAATAAAAATAAAAGTGTTTTCTACTCTCTGCTATTGAATATTATTTACATTCTGAGATGTTACAAAGAAAGTGCACTAGTGCTGTGTAAACAGTTACATTAATAAAACAGTCCAGGGTTATTTCTGATGTAGATTATGAGGAAATTTGGTATGTTTGGTATATAAAGGAACTATTGCATGAAACTGCTTTTTAAATATTTATTTAATATAGTGTGTGTTTTTCAGTGGTATTGTGTATTTGTTTTAGTCAAGCAATAGGATTATAAACATTTTGATTAGTTTATTGGCCGGGGTCCTGATGGATCAGCTGAAATTTTCCATTAACATGCCAGCACCAAGAGTTTAAAATCCCCGATTCATATGTTGCAGTTGCACCGGATTGGTCAGCACCACCTTGGCCACTAAGATGTCCAAGCCAGTGCATTGTAGTGCTGGTCCCAAGTCCAGAATAATAGCAGGGTCGTGTTTGGAGGGTCATCTGGCATTATTATTGCAAATCAAGTGACTTGATTTTGTTAACTTCATTTCAAAGCATTGATACATTTACTGGTAAAACCTGAGCATCTATTCAATGCCAAACAGCACGATCTTGTACCTGGCCCTGGACACTAAACATCTTGGGGGGTGAATGGAACTGTGGGTGGGTATGGACACGTAGCTTCTGCAAGATGATTGGAGGTTCAGTTGAAAGGCTGAATCCTTTTTTGATTGACTGGTATTTTGAGATCTACATCGTCACTTAATCACCGGGATGATTTATGATGTAAGCCAACAATAAGCTTCTCCTTTTTGAAAGGCCCGCAGATGCTACTGGTGTGCACAAATATTTTATCGAACAGTACACGCCTAAAACACATTTATTATAATTATAACCCAAAACAATTCTTTAAGCATCTTGGTGAAAAATAATTACACTGAATTTGAACTGGTGCTCACATTGATATGACCCCACAGTGTCTATTCAAATTTGCTTCTATTTGATACCAGAAACAAAATAAGTTACTAATATTTTATATTTTATATATATAAGTGTCCTTGAGTGTCTTGAAAGGCGCTTATAAATAAAATGTATTATTATTATTATTTTATCATTAATTGTGTACAAATATTGATTAATAATACATAATTAGTGATTAGCTTGAATAAACCTATAAGTACTTAGCTACTACGATGTGTAAACCAGTGCATTTTTGTGCCAATCCTAAGCCCAGATAAATAGGGAGGGGTCTTTAAAAAGTGGAAGCTCTTACAAACAGGGAACCATTGGAACATATACTCGATTATAGCAGGAGTGCAGCAGGAAGAAGGTTAAATTATAAAAGATTACGAAGTGGGTTGATTTCTGGGGTGAATTTGTCACGGTTAGAGCTGCTTTATTAACAAAACCAGGCCAAAAAGAACTCAGATCCACATTCTCTTCGCCTCCTCATCTTCCAGGGGGGCAGGATTTTTTCATTAAATAAATGCAATAACCAACGATCCTAGTGGATTACCACTGAGAAAAAGTACTTTTTGAGATATGGGAACATAAATGAAATATGAAATATTTTGAAGGGAAATATTTTTGTGAATATGTTTCAAGAAAATGGCATTTGGTGTCTGGTCATACAATCCTTTTGGGTTTGCGAAAAAATAAGATGAATGTAATAAAACGCTGTGTGGTGGAGCAGGAAGATAGTCGGAGTTCATGAGAAAAATTTCTCCAAGACCAGAGGGACACTTACATAAACATTGCATCCTGGACTGGTGTGGTGACAGAGCTGGGATTACAGGGCAACGTTCTGGGTGTATTAGAGAGAGAGAGAGAGAGAGAGAGAGAGAGAGAGAGAGAGAGAGAGAGAGAGAGAGAGAGAGAGAGAGAGAGA
>JAOTRQ010000029.1:2966984-2980333 GCA_028565875.1 Hoplisoma paleatum
ATATATATATTGAGAGGTATTGGAAGATTTTGGAGGATTGGATTGCCGCATGTGAACATAGCAAAAATTACAATTAAACTTCTAACTTTTAATTCAAAAAACAATGCCAAACATCTATGGCAAAAATACAAATATACCCAAATTGATACCCAAATTGGTTAAGAGAAACAAAAACATCTTCATCAGCTTTCCACTACTGCCATTGAACATGTAGTGGTCATAAAATATGCCTGGCTTCCTTCAAGTCCTTGTGCCACTGGATTCTGAGCTGCACAATAGTTACGCCACATAGTATCTAACTAAATATGCTTTAGGGCGCTTTGTGACACACGACTGTCATTAAAATAATATTAACCCTGGGTTGTTTTTCATTGGACTTCAATGTCATTATTTACAAGCACTTACTAGAAAGGAAAGTGTGTGAGGTATTAGGTTATTTTTTAATGACTTTGCATGAACAGAGATATTAAAAGATTAATGTCTGATGATCCTCCACTTTCCAGGATGTGAAGCCTAGAACTGACAACAACCAAAATAGTAAAGGAAGTTATAAATACAATTTAATGATGGAATACTTAATCAATTCTATTTATTCGTTTATCATCCATTTTCTCAGTTCCTGGGGTAGGACGTTAATGTTTGGAGCAAAGTTTTCCGTCTGGATGCCCTTCCTGATTACAACCACCAGTAAGTGGTGGGATCTTGTGAGACTACTGGACAATTTCACATTTCCAAAATTAATTGTGTGTGTTTTTTTTGTAAATCATGGTTCCTGAAGAGCTAATGTCTGAAACCCACACTGACTCAAGGAGGACATTCAAAGACAACACGGAAAGACCCCGGACCGACCCACCCGAGGATGGAAGCCAGGACCCAGTGTTGTTTCTGTGTGCCGTGCATCCATGGAACAGCTAACAGGAACATGGGCTCCACCACCCCCCCGTTACCTAATTGGATTAGAAACTGAGTGTTTCATTGTTTCTAGTAACATTTTAATTTGTATTGTAAAATATGTCCTTCCTAGTAATGACATCATAACACAGCCTGACACATTTATAAAAAAAGCTTATGTAGTAATATTACATGGGAATTTGTTGGGACTATTATAAAACAAGTCTTGTTCTAAGCCTGAAGGCACACAAACGGCCATCAGAGAAGCAAGCATGAATAATCGAGTGATAGTATGGCACAGGAAAGACAGAATGACAGGAGAAAGATGAAGAGTTAAAGGAAAGCAGGAAAAGATTTAGAGCTAATGTCAGAAATGCCAAGCACAATGAATATCTGAGCAGCCACTGCTGGGACAGCACTAAAATGGCTCTATCAAGCCGGAGAGACACCGCAGCCTCCACTTACATGCTAGTTTGGGCCGGGCAGTTTAATCGCATAATTATTAGCAAAGAATTTAACCCTGTCAGAATGGATTAGGCAGGTAGTGATTTAAAAGTGCATTAGACTTAGGCATTAAGTGTGTGGTTTCACTCTTGCAACGGTGCACATAGGAACAGGACTGGAAGCCGCATAAATCAACCCTTAAATGGGGGTGGGGGGAAACGATGCTGGCACATATCTGGAAGAGTGCATGAAAAAGCCCTGAAACCTTCTATCATAAAGCAGCTCATTCATCAAGCTATGAGAGCCTGACGTTACCTTAAGGCCTTGGCAGCAACTGTCAGGTTTACCTATTCCTTCTTCATGTTGTTAGTGTTTGTAGGGCTGGGCAGTGCAGGTTCGGCTTCCTAAAATTAATTCAGTTACCGTAGTTCAATGAATAAGCATCATTAATCAACCGGCTATTCAGATAATTTATAAAATATTATTTATATATTTATGATCTGATTTACTGATACTTCATCCTCTGTGACAGTGGGTCTAATTAAAAACCTCAAAACCTGGGACTGGCCGCCATCTCAGCACAGGACACACACACACACACACACACACACACACACACACACACACACACACACACACACACACTCGCACACACATTTTATACACAATATAAATAATGAAAAAAATATCCATACACAAGGTTATATAGCGCTAACTTCATAATAATTATAATAATAATCTATATAAAAATGTCTAGTACTAACAAATAATAAATTATTGTTGTTGTAAATATTATTATTAGCACTATTTAACCATGTGTATTTAGATCCATATCAGCTTTTACGTGCTTATTATTTTTCATACCATTTTTGTGCTTTGTTTTTATGTTGTTTGAATATATTAAAATATTATAGGTATTTATTTTCTTATTGCTGCTACAAAATAAAGTTTGATGGTTGAAGAGTAAGCGACAATAAATTATTATCCTCTTTAAACGTTAGTGTTTTAAGTTTTAACCATAAGTAACTAAAATAAAAAGTACACTCACATCTGAAATATTAACAATAAAATATCTTTCACCCTCTCCAAGGACGTTAAGGATCCTGATCATTTTTCTCTGATATATGTAGCTAAATGAATGCCTCTGCTACTTGTAATGACATTAATGCCCAGCACTGCACTTTAGTGGCTGATTTGGGTGATTTCCTAAAGGTGTTTAATTAAACCCCCCCAGTACAACGTGAAAGTGACTGAACTGTGAGCAGCCATCATGAATCACGTAGCGCTGCACTCATCAGTCCCGCTGTGCACAGACGTCTGGTTCAGTCTCAGCCAAGCTCATAACCTGGTTTCATTTTCAGCTGTCCCACACATGCCAGCTCACCCACTATAGTCGAGTGTAGCTGAGTCGGGAACCGTTCATCACCGCTGATCAGGTTATCATCACACATCTGCCTGCTTCAGCCAGGAGGTGCAAAAAAGTGCACACAAATCCTAAACACAAACTCTCATAGCCACCACATATCAAAAGGAGCTTTTTAAATCAATCAAAAAAAACTTTACTTTTGACTTTTCTTAGATTTGTAGACTTAGCAGTAAAGTTGTTCCACACACCGTTCTAAAATTGCTTTGGAAAGTGAAACTTTGTGGATTTTTTACATTGACTAAGCTGTTTTATTGTACTATAGTCAATTTTAGTTAGCATATATTAGTTTTTCTAAGGTCTTCAGCTCATGATCCTAAACTTTATAAACAATGGCTACATCCAGCCTTCTGTTTTATAGTTTTCTATGTACTGTGGTTGCGTCGCAAGGTGAATTGAATAACTGGCCTTTTGTTTTTCATCTGTTCAAGTGGGGTTTTCTTTATTCTGTTGATTGTGTTGTGCCGAGGTCCCCAACCGCCAGGCCGTCTGTGGGCTATTTATTACCAGACCGCACAGAAAGGAAGAAAAATTAGATATTGTTAGCCATTTTCGCCCTCTATTTTTGATGTTATTGTCTTACTGCCACCTATTTTAAATGTAATATATTGTATATTAACACAGAAGTTATACAAATTAAGAAGAAACACATGTGGAATTATATTAAAGTAAACAAATAATGTTAAACCAATCTGAATGTTTTATATTTTGGATTCTACAAGTAGTCACTTTCTGTGTTTTGATGAAAGATTTATTCATTGACTTCTTAACTTCATGCGGTAGCCAGAATTGTTTTCCAATTGTCTTGAACAGTGCTGAGCACTTGTTGACCACTTTGCTTTCATTACGTGATACAACTAATCCCTATCATCTCAGTTCATCTGACTTTATCACTTTTCACTTTATCTTTTTATTCTTAGTAGCATTACATTATTCAAACTCCTTTTCTTTTCTTTTTTTCAATTGGAACATAGCCTGGAGGAGTATATAATGTATAAAAGGCATCAAATCAAGAAAAAAAACATTGAATGAGACAATATTAATAGTAACAGTAAAAATTACAAGTAATAATTTGAATTCTGTAAACAGGTTTTCTTTTGTTATTGCTATTGGCTTTTATTATTGTGAATTTAGTACTGGTGTTTAGTTTCACCTTTAAGGTTTATATTTTGTTCTATTTTATTCAAGCATTTTCATCTTTTTCTTTTAATTTTAGAAGTCCCGTCAAAAGATGGCATGCTTGCTCTGCACGGTTAATTTTGCATACTAGGGGTGGGGGGTGGAGTACAACCAGATGACCATTAGCAATGCTGAGGTTCAAACTCCATGAGTCTGGAATCCATGTGGTGATGTGCTAGCAGAATAGCCACATGTTTCTTGAACAACACAGCTAATAAACGGTTCTTTTATTCTGTTTTGGTCAGAAGATGTATGAATAGTGTAACTGGTCAGTTTGAGAATATAACTAAAGTCTTAGCTAAGAATTCAGACCTGCAGTGAGATGAGCTGAACTGAAAAGAGTTTTATTGAGTAAGCTGTTTAACTGACCCCCCTTCCCACCCCCCACCTCCCCTGCTGATGCAACAGATTTGAGTTATACGCAGGAAAACAACCAACATGATGAATCGGTGAAGCGCTTCCTTTGCGTGACGAATTAAGCAGAAGCTACAGTCGGATGCGAGAGTGTCTGTCCTCTAGTGTGTCAGTATTTTTCTCTGTACTCTGCCTGGGCTTCATCGCCAGCATACGACTGACTGATCACCTGTCTCCAACCTTCCTGCAGGGGTCTCCTTCTGCTTCACATAAGGTCATGCACTGACTCCAAAAGTTTGGAGGTGCCCTATGTGACTAAGCACTTATCCTCATTGGGTACTCATCTTCCTGTCAAGCATGTGAGTGTATAGGTACAGTGTTTTGTTTTTTATGTTGCAAATTCATGACTTGAGCATTTGCTTTGCTTAGTGCATGGCTTGAAACGTGGTACAATAAAATTGTGGTTATAAAATTGTGTCATAACATGATTATGCATGCTGGTAAAAAGGTAAACAAATATGTTAATAGTGCTGTAGAAAAGAGTTTCCAGTCGTATTGGACCCTTGGACTGTTACTGATTCCCCCAGTGATTCTTCACAGTGTTTTCCACAGAGTAGGTTGCCAAATCTTTCTCCAACCCATAGTGCTCTGAGGAACTATATATCTATAAGAAAATTTCAAATCAATAATATATTTAGTGCCAGGTTTTTGGGAGGTCTGCAGGAGGAAATCAGAGTACATAGAATATAATAGAGTAAACCCATGGAGTAAACCCCCACAGACACAGGGCGAACATGCAAACTTTGCAAAGAAAGCCCCCCAAGCTGACCCGAGAATCAAACCCAGGACTTTGAGCTGATCCGAGAATCAAACCCATGACTTTGTGCTGTATGGCAACAATGCTATTTACTAAGCCCCTGTGCCACCCTAGAATAGAAATAGAAATATTTCAGCTTGTATGCCGACAGTCATCGTACGACGACCCCGGAGCTGACGGGGTTGAAGGTCTTGCAAAAGGATTCAACAGTGGCCAATGGCAGATCCTGGATTTGAACGCTCAATCTTCTGGTTGCTTTCAACCTACCTATTAGGCTATACTGCTCCTACCCACAATTCCTGGCTTAGAATTTAAAATAGATCATGCTTTCATTGATTATAGAGAATTAAAGAAAAACTAAAGAAAATAGCAAAAAGCAAAATATTCTATTCTAAATATAATATAGAGGAACACATTTCAGATCTTGTAATATAGATTTGACAAATAAAGCTTATTTGAATCTTTGATTCTTTCTGAAAGATGAGATTTAAGGATAATATTAAGTAAGATAGACAAAACAAAAGCAAATGTTTTTTTGTTTGTATTGTAAGTATAACTGGTCAAACAAACGTTGCCCCATATTGGGCAGCCTTGGCTAATAATAATCATTGAATCATGTCTAAGACACGAACATCCTTCCCTAAATATAAATAAATCATTCTTAACCTTCTATGTTCTTTTGTTAAATCCTTCCATAATTTTCTACTCTATGTGAGTGGTATGAAGATGTTTATTTGACCGAGGTGCATTCAGTGTTTGCATTTCCAGTAAGATGCTTAGTATGTTAGAGTTTTCCTGCCAAACACTTTTGTCTTGTTTGGCGGAGAAGCAAACGATTTCAGAATCAGATGACATCAGTTCACCAAATCCACAAATTAAAGCTCATTTAAAAAGAAGCACTGGGCTTGTAGGTAAATGCTTAGAAAATATATTTTAAACATATATTCAATGTTCCTATTCAAGTATACATACGTTATACTTTTTCCAATCATATCTGACTCTTGGGTGCTCTGTGGATCATTACCAATCCTCAAGTTTGCTTAGCAAGTGTTATTACGGAGTAGGTTGCCAGGTATTTCTCCAACCAATATCGGGGAAAACTTGAAATCTTGATTATCTACAGCATAATTTGACATTTCCAATCAACCTAGTGCATGTAGAGTATCCAGTGTAAACCCACGTGGACACTGGGAAAACATGCTAACTCTACACAGGAAGCCCCTGTGCTGGGAAGTTCTTGCTGTGGGGCAACAGTGCTAACCACTAAACCACCATGCAGCCACATTATACATACACATTAGCCATATTCATTTTTACTTATATTATACAAAATTTTAAACTGAATTTATTTCTTTTTTGTTTTTTTTAATGTATAAAAAGACATAGTCATACCATGGTGGTTGTTAAAGCCAAAGCGCTAAATGTGTAATATTACAAAAACAAGACATAATTCAAAATCATGGACATTATCACTATAGCTTATTAACCTTTGTAAAAAGGCTGAAACTTAGACCCCATGCAAGGTACATGCAGTGTGTAAAAATACTTATTGGCACCACTGATTTACCATACCGTGTATGATTGTTGTGCGCATGAGGGGTGCAGAAAAAAATCGAATTATATTTCATTTATTATTAGCTATATTTATGTGTTTGTTTCTTGATAATGGGACAATAAAAGCTTAGAATATCTGGACTATCTGGACCAAGAGGTTCAAAAGAGGATTCTTTTCATGCACAGTCACGTACTGAAATCAGATCTAAGAGTAAAGGATTTTTCTTTCATTTTTGCTTTTCATTTTTACCCTTTCACCTTTTCTTCAACACCCTCTGCGATCTGAGCAATATTGTAGTCGCTCTGAATTCCTATGAGTGACTCATATTGTACTCAAGGTTTTCTGGGATATTGTCTTTCTAAAAAGTTCCCTGCTGCATGAAGCCCATTTAGCTGCCCTTTAAAGACTGCATGTGTAAGCCTTACTCACCCGGGTTCTCCTCCTGAAAACAATTTCAACAGCATGAAATGACCTAAATGTCTCCGGGCCCAACCCAAGCATGTAGCCTCCAATTATAACAGCAGTGAAGCACACACACACACACACACACACACACACACACACACACACACACACACACACGCACACACACACACAAAGTGGCACATTACCTATGCTGAGCAAAGAATTAACTGTGAATGCATAATGTTCATATCAGTCAAAATCAGTGACGTAAGCATCTTAAATTTAAAACGTAAATAAAGAATTGATGTGTTGAATTCTGGTTCAACTCAGTGGCTTAATGGGTAATAATGAATGTGTCCTTGTATTGTCTATGTATACAGTTCATACTATTGTTTTCTGTACATTATTTGTCCCACAGATTGTATATTGTCCATTGTATATTGGTTCCAAACATGTAACCTTTATTTAGACTAAACATTTAACAAAAATATACTAAATAACGAAAGCTAGTCCTTTTTTCTCCCACATCGCTCACCAACTTTATTGTTTTTGTAAGGGAGAGAAGCCATTCCGCTGTGAATTCTGGGATTTCCTTACTGAATGAGTGAATCAGACTTGCTCTCTGCTGAATATTAAATTCATTTTTAGGGTGACTTACTAGGTAGGGTAATAAGGCGTCTAGGAATTCGAACAGCCAACTTCTCAAGAGTGCACACATGATGTAAAAGGCTCACAATGTTTCCAAACACAGCCAAACACAATCTTCAGTATTAATCTAGAGTCTAGGAGAAGAAAAAACATTGAATGAGATAGTGTATCCAAACTGTTGACTGGTGCTGTATTTGTACTGGTACTTTTGTATATTTGAAAACTGTGGTAATTATTAAAACCTTCCCATGTTGGGTAATAAAATGATTTCTCTTTCGTGCCATCATGTCCTGCAAAAAGAACCAATTTTTAACTACATTTTATAACACTTCAATTACAAATATCTACAACGTTAATGTGTGACCCATTGTTTCTTTTGTTATATAAGTAATACAAGCAAGTGATAGATCAAGTAATACATCGTGTTCCATGATTAAACCATCTAGCAGCTTTTATATCTGCAATGAGGTGCTCCGGCCCAAACGAATGAAAGTCAAGTATTCCAGCTATGCAGCACAAGGGAGAAAATAACACTCGGACTGAACTGTGTAATAAGGCAACCGGAGGAACAGAGGCTGCAGGGCAGTTTAAAGTGCAGTCTATTAAGGGAGAGTGTGTGTGTGTGTGGGGGGGGGGTGGAGATGAGGGCATCGAGTTAAAGGTCATAGTCACCCTGGACTGAAGCTCTTGTCACTCTCTTTAGGAAAATGTACACCCCCTGCACCACGCCACTTTAGTTTGGTGCCTTTAATATGATTAAATCTAACCAGCAGCACAAAATTGAAGAACTCTATTGCAATCTTAAACGCCCGTCTGAAAGAATGCAGTGAAAAAAATTGTCAAAGAGAAAATCAATAATGAACAAGATCATAATACCTGTGTCATCACAAGAGCAAGCCAATATATTACTCATGACTAATGCATGTGTTGAAGGGTTTGATTCAATTTACAGGGGAAAAGCGCAGGAAATAAATAAAACATGGGAAATAAATAAAGACACTTATTTAAATTCATTAGAACTTGTCCCCGAATGTTTTTGGAATAGTTTTATTTCATTTCGTTTTAACCAACTGGGTTATGGCAGGTCTGGTTACAACAGTAAACACTGAAAGCAATAGAAGAACACCCCAAACAGGGTGGCTATCCATCTGGTTGTGGCTATCCCTGTACACATCATGTAAAGATAATTTTACCACATGTTACTGGCAGATATTTTTGTGTTACTATTATTATTTGTCTTTTTTAATAATTAAAATAATTATGGCATAATTATTTGGCTGTGTTTAAAGAGACAATTGCTAGTTTATAACTTTCAGTTCGATTTAATGCTATGTTTGTTTGATCTATCCAATGCTAATGCTAAGAAAATGCACATTTTTGTAATTGATTAAATTATATTATATACTTTTTATAAGTATTGCACTACATTTTGTTAAACCTTTGTAAAATGACAATAGAAAATAGGGCAACAATCCATCAGCCATCAGTCACCCCTGTGGAGAAGCACATTTCATGCATGGAACGAACAAACCCAAAAGGGTGGCAATCTAATCAAGTCAATTTTATTGGTATAGAATGTTGTACAATAGACATTGTCACAAAGCAGCTTTACAGAGTTGATGACCACCAGACCAAGAACCATTTTGAGCCAGTCGAGGGCGTCAGTGGCAAACAGAATCTCATAAATGACCCAGCCTTCTTTGGTAGACTAGATGGTACTTTTAATGTGTAGGGGTGATAGAAATCGAACAAACAAAACATTACATTGAACTCAAAGTTATAAACAGAATCTATCAGGCTGATTATTCTTTTATAGATGTCCAATCATGATGATTCTGGCAATCAGACATTCATGTAGACAAAGCCAATCAACATCTTGGATGGTGCATCATGCAAGGGAAGAACATGTCGGATTAAGAGGCATCCGTCAGGCATCAGGTATTTCTATACACATACCCAGTCATGCTAGGAAGGAATAGTCAGGACATGGTAGCAATCCAATGGGTTCCTGTACACAAAGCTAATCATGAAATGCTGAACAATATCTTGGATTCATTGAACTTCAGTGTCCTTGAATGCTTTATTGTTAAATGTATAAAAATTCCATGAAAAATTAAATATCATAATGTCATGCCCGCTGGATAGGTACCGAAATGTCATATCCAATGAGGTCATGTTAAATAGCACCACTGGTTGAGTCTAACCTGGATCTCACCAGTGATGGGTTTGTGTAATCTCACCGAATTTTCTAACTATTACTTTAAAAATACAATAACAATCATTTTCTTGGGAACATTTTAAGGAACATTTTATTGAGCATTTTAACGACATGTTTTAAACTCTGATCTATGTCACGGCTGGAAACGGTTATTCATCACACAAGTTTCAAACAATACACAAGTCACATGAAACACAGCCATGGACAATTAGATATCTTCAATTTACTTTACCTGCATGTTTTAAAACTGTAGGAGGAAAACCATGTTCCCACATGGGAAAAAAAAATATATTTATTATGACTTTAAAAAAAATACCTACACCATGCTGCTACTTTTCTTTTTCTACTGTATATCTTGTGCAATACTCTGTGTACTTCATTACTGCTAACTACGTGCAATATTTACTATATGTTTATTTAGAGTTTATTTTATGTCCGTAGTGTATATCTTTGGAAAAACTTAATTGTATATTTTGGTCTTGAACATGCTCTTCTCTTGTTTTTTTATACTTGTTTTATACTCTGCACATTGGAGCTCGGGTAACGCAATCTCATTCAGTTGTGCACTAGCTGTATAATCTGAATGACAATAAAGTTCACTTTGACTTTTGGACTTTTGGACACAACACGGTTAGAACATTCAAGCCCACGGCCGATCCAGGATTCAAACCAAGGACTTCTTGCCGTGAGGTGACAGTGCTAACCACTAAGCCACCGTGCCGCCCATACAGAACCTGAAACAGACACTATGAAACTATTCAACTCACATACGAGAACAAATAAATCAGTTTGATAATAACAGTTTAAAATATATTTACATCAATGAGAGTCAGCATTGTGCTCTTTGTGCGCGTTCTTTCATGCTGACTGCTTTAATAGGTGCATTCTCTCTGCAATACAGTGCGGTGTTGGGATTGCTTTATAATCCACTCTACTTTATGGAGGGAACATTAATTGAATGACAAATGAGTTTATTTGGGCTTAATCCATCACTGTGACACTGAAAAGGATGATGAAGAGGAGGAGGGAACTGCAGAGGCAAAGTGAAGAAGTTGCACATGTACTACACCCAGTAAACCTAGCCAGTTGGACGACTAACATGCACATGTGTTGAATGCAAAACTTCACACAGTTCCCAAGAATACAGATTAGATCATAGGTAAAGATTCTAGCATGCAATAGTCCATTTAAGCTACGTTACAACATGTAAGGTGATAGAAACAAACATTTGTTCTAATTCATGTTCTGCATTATTTTGCATTAACATTTCTAGCGGATGCTGCTCCCAGGTGGACGAGCAAACCAGTATTTTTGGAGTCTGAATACTCCCTAGCAGAAAATTGCCAATTTGTGGCAATGGATAATTATCAAATTGACTAAACCCTGTTTAGAAGCTCGTGGCTGCATGGGATAATGCATGGCTCTTCAGGCACAAGACTGACCTCATACACAAACACACCAAAGTATGGATGAATACGAAGCGGCATATACTGTATATACACTGTCCTATCTGGGTTACCAGTAGTATACAATTTATAAAAGAAAGTAAAATGTAGTTAAATGGAAATAAAATAGTAAATGTGTATGTTTTCAGACTTGCATACAGTAAAGGAAAATCATGAAAGGATGAAGGCTTTAATGATCTGCACTATGGATCTGGATTGGATCACATCTGACTATCACAAACGTTGTGTTTAATTCAGTTATGAATGTATACCTACACAAGAGTGAAATGATGTTTCTCACAAAGATGAGTCCGTTGTTCACCCTTTAAATGCTGCCACTTTGTAAAATAACCGGGAAGCACGATATCAACTTTTATTTTATACAACGATTTGTACAATGTGGATTAAATTACATGGATAATAGCTACAGACAAAGGAAAGACCTGTATGAAGAGTTGTGTCATTGGCTGCAAAAACAGTCGTTGCCCTTAAACCTTCTACCAGCAACAAGCAACATAACTGTGTGGCTCCATTTATTCATCAAAAGCAGTGTTCCATATCTGTAATATATTTGTTGTATGTAAACCCCTCTACAGCAGAGACTATATAGAGCAGGATTATACGGCAGAAGGGATATGTACCTATTGTTTACGGCAAGTCAGCAGATGAAGGAGTAAAGTGTAAGTACTTTAGAGTTTTGTGTTTCTAGCTGTGTTGAGCTTAGCACATGCTAACTGCTGCTAGCACAATGTTTTTATCCTTTTAGCTTAGTTATTTCTGAAAGTAATGCGTGTTTTTTTTAAAGGTTTGTTTTCTGGCATTTTAACATTAAGTGCCATTAAAATGTAAACATGGAGGTGGAGCGTTTCCATCAACAGCTTATTAGCAGAAGAGATGTAGTTTAAACACTGTGTTCAGAGAATATATGTATATGGGCAGAATTAAACTAACAATGAATCTTTATATAAGGGTGATTTAGTGTAAAGAACCTCATCGACATGTTTTGTTTTGATTTACTTTCTTTTAGAATTACTATCATTAGTAAATTATCTTAAACTTACTTAGCCTCGACATGTTTTGAAATGTATCAAGCCAGAGAGCATGAACAGAACTTTCCTGAACAGAACAGTGAATTGTCAAAAAGCAAAGAATAATGAGTTATTCTAAAATGTCCTGGCTATTAAACTTCATACAAACTTATTAAATGTTCCTTTTTTATTGCTAATTTTCTTCGCTCTTGAAAAGAAATTGAAATTAAACATACATTAAATTGATCAAGGCAGAATGACACAGTGCTCAATACTTAAAATGTATTAATGTTTGTGTGAACAACATGATTATTGGGAGTAACAATTCTGTTTTTATAGCCTTCTGCTTTCTTGATTAAATTAGTTTTGAATTAATGCACTGGCGTACATGCTCTCTATACTCCTATGAGTTTGTATGTTTAATGAAACTGAACAACAATCTCTTGTGCTTTCTCTGGCAGCACGGTTGAAATCATTCCCACCTCGCCGCCCTGGACTGCATAAACTCACTCTTCGGTGCCTTATTTGCAGCTTTGAACGCTAACAAAACGTTGCACAATATAACAAGCAAACTCAAATTTAACTGTTTGATATTGCTGATTCATATAGTGTGTAGGTTAAATGTTACAGTTGTATATCGGTTGTCTACATCATTAAATTAATCTAAATCTTCGAAACACAATATTTTATGCAATATTATCTAAGGATCGCTAATATATACCTTCTTGGAAAGAACTGTCTGACATGATATCCAAACATGACAAATAACGTGCAACTTGGCTTATTGTACTAAAACAACGACTGATTCATTTTAGAACAACAGGGCACATTTAATAGTGTATAATATATGTATATATATATATACTCGATCCCCGGGTCGGGCTGGGGACTTTCTGTGCGGAGTTTGCATGTTCTCCCCGTGTCAGCGTGGGTTTCCTCCAG
>JAOTRQ010000029.1:2999391-3014029 GCA_028565875.1 Hoplisoma paleatum
GAAAGTGTCTGGTTGTTAAAGAGACTTAGTGTCCATGAATGTCTAAGTATTGATAAAGTGACAGTGCTAATAAAGTGACATGACAGACCCTGGCAATAAAGTGACCATGACAGACCCTGGCTTTTGGACTGGTATCTTCTGTCTGGAAAATATAGCATCCATGTATGCTCTATTGTTAAATTACATTCTTGGTGCTCAGTTTAAGCTTGCGCTTTTGAACTTTACTCACTGAAATACCTCCAAAGCTTTTGTTTAAATATTTCAATAATGTTATCATACATATTTTGACAATCTGAAGAGCCTCTGGTCATCTTGACTCATCCTATCATGGATGCTGCTTTTGTCCCAAACCATAATTACATAATCTCCTGTATGTAATCATATACTTTTTTCACCATATACTACCAGGTCTAACAATACAATAGGTACCAAACATTACAATAAAACATCTTAAATTAAAAACTAGTTGTACTCAGAAGTTTGCATACCAAAAAAATACAAACGCCAACATTTCACCTAAAATTCATTTGATATAATGAAACATTTGGATGCATTTTAAACAATCAGTGTGCTATTTCATTTCTTTGCAATACATTACAAACTAATACAATTTGAGTTTTCCTATGCTCGAACTCAAGATAGTTGAAAAGCATACCTGCTATTATTCAGCCGGATTCCTAATTCAATAAAGCATAAACCAAATGGATGATCTGTAATAAAGTGAGTATTTACTTTTCCCACTACAAGGCTGTAATCCAATACACCAGTGCAGTGGAATTTTAAGAGCTGATCTGGGTCACTGGCAGGATATCCTGCCCGTGGCGTTACCTAATGACTTCCAATGCACCAAGATGCAGCAGTCTGATCTTTAACTGTTCCCTCAATGTATGAATGGGCAGAAATATTACTTCTTTTGGAAGCATTTCTAACCTGGTTATAAACATGAATTGGTCAGGAATGCTCTGAGAAAAATAAACTTTTCTGATATGTCTTTGGGGAATTTATTGACTTATACAATATGTCATACAAAGCATTTTATCTGATCTTGAATGGAACGTTTGCTAACTTGATTTGACATGCTTGATAATCGACACCACAACATATTTGTCTTTGATTTGGCTTAAACGGCATCCTGTGCTACATTAAGATTACAAAGAAGTTTTTGTTAGATTCTTATTTAATATAAAGAATGACTAATGATAGATGACAACAGAACAATCTTTATCTGAATTTGAGTTGACATTCTATTAACATTATTTTAGTTACATTTTGTTAAATGCCTTTTTTAGTTTTTGCTACTACTAATTGTGTTTATTCTACCTTAATCACTATTTTATTTTCATTAGAAAAATTCCGCGGTCTCTCAGCAATTATATACAATCAAATACAATTCTAGATGAGGTTTTTCAATTAAGGGTTAAGAGTTTTGCTTAATCCTGGCAGGATTGGGAAAGCTAGCAACCTTACCAACTAGTCCAACCCACTCAAGACCTAGGACTAAAGACTGGTCAGTACAAATAAATCAAAAAATACATGGGGATAAGTCAATTAGTAAGTCTTTAGAAGGAACACATTGTGCAAAATTAAATTTTTGCATTTGTTTTATGTACAAGTGGTTTTCTACTGCTCCTATAAACACCCCATGTTTAAATAAAATCCAACCATCAGTTTTCTGTAAATTTTTAATAATAGTTTGGTGACACAGTATAAGTGAAAATATGGGTAATTACATTTATGTGGCTATTTCTACGACTAGCCAATTTGACTTCCATGGTATTGTGATGCAACTACTTGTATTGCATTAGAACGTTCCCAGTACCACCCAGAACTTCACCCGATAGATTAGTTGATGCTATTCGGATGCTAAATTTACGTTTACCAGACATGAGACGAGCATTTCCAGCAACAACTCATTAGCCTTCGTGATGTAACTCAAAACAGAGTGTTCAGAATTAGCCTTACATTGGATACAATTCAACTAATAATAGCTTTGTCTCAGAGGAATTTTGTGCAAACTTCATCAACATGTTTTGTAGAACCCATGGACCTTCTAAATAGTTTAAAAAACATTCGTTTATTTACTAATATTTTCTCCCAAAAACGTATCAAATTTATCAAACATTACACCATAACAATTCTACTTGCTTACTTAACATTCTTCTTTTTGTCGTCTCATATGTTGGAGAGAGAAGACATTTGTTTGTGTACATTGTCAAACTACAGAGGATGGAGAGCTATTGTGAAAAGTCAAGCCTCTTTCCTCTCTAAGACCCATCTTGCACGGTCATTTAACACCTAAAGATCACCGTAGCATTCAAAACACTGGCAGCTAGACAGGTTGACGTATACGGTGACTACTATCATCAAGACGCTTCAAAAGTTAGGAAGTAACTCCAGCAGCAGAGTCAGTACTCTTCACTGTTACACATTCAACATCAGATTTAAAAAATGCGCTAATAATATTTCTAGTAACTAAACAGTTGTTGTGGATTTTTTAAGAATCTTGTTAGAATTTAGAATACACTTTTCACCACTGAGCTTTTCACACACATACAAATTATTCTTCTGAATTTAACCTGATCTGTGCAGTGAAACACACATTTACACACCGTAAAAACCACATGAACACAAAATGCCCGGTGTGGCGGGCAGCCTTAGTCACGGCACTCAAAATAAAATTGGAAAATAGAAAAGCCATTTAGGTGGCGCAATGGTAAAACAAAGACGCACCAGCACACCAGAGCTAACAAAAATAGTTCTTATACTGTGATGAGTAAGGCAAACAGTCAAAAAAAATATTACATCTATCAATACATCTAACAATTACACATTAAGATTAATAAATAATATCACAAAATCATATGTATATTGGCACTATGATAGTCAGTGCTGTATTGCTTTTCTAACAAAAGGGCACAGAGTTTAGATTTAACTGTTGTAGATTCTGTTTGTTAGTGGCATTTTGTCGAATTGTTGAACATAGCGATATAATTGATTACAAGTGTAACTTTTATCTGTCCTCTATTATAGTAAAAAACATCATGCTAATTCAATCTGACTGCACATATTCATCCAAACGATCCCATTCTCTCAAAAGCCATATTAGCTCATTCATTTTTATGCCAAAATGACATATTTATGGGAGAATATAAACAGAGGCCCTTTTAACTCCACTGGAGATGAATTCCATAGTCTACCAGCAAGCTCAGCAAGCTGAGTGAAATGATAATTCCATTTATTAAAACATTATTGTTCTCGTTCTTTTTGTAAACAAATGCAATTTTAATGTACGCTTGAATATAATTGAAAACTGACTACATAAAAAAAGAACAGGATCCTCTGCCACAGCGACTTACAGTGCTTCCATACTACTAAACATTAAGTATTGTGTACATCTACAAAAATACTGAGCACATCTTGGCACAAGATATCTTAAGTGCTTGGCAAAAAATTAAGCTATTAGTCTCTTTTTAGAGACTTTGTTTGATATAAACCTGTAAACTAATAAATCTTGTGTAATGAATAACTACAGTGTGTTTGTCATGAATGTGACCAAAAGTGTAAAACATGACAATAAAATCCAAACAAACATTTTTCCTGTATTAACATTTTCCTTCAGCATTTTTATAATTACAGAACATGTTAGTCATCTGGTTTTCAACATGTGCCCTGACATGCTTATCACACTAATCAGGTCAAATAAAACAAATTCAAAGCTCAAAGGTGGTCGTACAAGAATTCAGTACAACTCATTTCAACTCTGACAGAATGTTTATCTGAGTGAACCGAGCATCATCTTAAATGTGATAAATTGCTAAAGCTGCTGAGATATAAATCCATCTTTGTTTGAGCAATGGTCCAGCACTAGTACCACGTTAAACAAGTGTGGGAAGGCGGACTGCTTGGTACATGACACATCCCCTAATCTCCCCACCCCCACCTGGATTTTATGACCTAAACGGCTCCAATTACCCAGACACTGACAGACAGACAGATGAGATGCTGCCTGGGGTCTGCAGGTAGGACAGCCGGGGAGGGCGGGGGGTTGGGAAGCTGGCATGAGGGGAAAGGCGAGTGAAAGATTTGGAAGGAACTGGAGGATGATGGAATGAATAGAGCCGATGGTCGAGAAGAAGTAGTCAGTGAAAGAGAGCACTGACTGAGCTAAGATAAATCTCTCAGCAGCCAAGACGGAGCGAGACCTTTTTCAGCCCATTAGCAAAAAAACATCAGCGCTGGATAGAATCTCCTGCTTGTCAGTGGGCATTCCTTCCTCAGCAACTGACCCTCTTCTTTCTGTACTGAAATTTGTCTAAGCAACAAATTATCACAGCTGAGTCGATGTTAACATGGCATATCCAGCCAAAGACACTGAACAATAAGCAATGGACTGAGGAACAAGGGGGGAGCATTGAAACAACAAATTCATCTGGTTTTATTTAGAAGCCTCTGGGCAGTGTTGGAGAATTTGTAATGAATTTTAATTTGTTTTAGTTAACCGGTAAATTAACCAAAATGACAGTACATTGAGATGGAAGTGTTGTCATTTTTTTATTAATTAACAAATGTATTAATTTCTGTGTGTCTTTTTATGTTTTCCAGCTACTTCTTATATAACTTGAATTCTTCTCAGATTGACATGTTTTAGGGATGTGGATAAGATGATGAGCAGTGATGTTGGAACGCAGCGAAATAAAACAACATCTATACAGTAAACACTATTGTTAAGCATAAATACACGTTTACAATGTATCACCCCCTCTTTTGATAGAAATTCTATATTCTATATTCGATATAGAAATTTCTATAGGGCCAGTTTATTATAAATGATAATGAAATACAATATGATTAACTAAAGGTTTTTTTAAGCACAGACATTTAAGTCAAAAGTTAATGTATACCTCAAGATGGAAAGGAATCGTACTCGGTGGTAAAACTACATAATGAATGAATTAATGGAATTCAGTAGGATTCATCATTTTATTATTATTTCATCAATTCTTGCAAGCATTTCATTTTTGTTTTTCTTTATGAATGTTGTAAACCGAGTGACAGAGATCCCAGCAAAGCACAAACATACGACTTGTAAACACTTGTTTTAACTAAATGATTTGTAGAAAGAGAATGATTAGTGTTAGTCCTTAGAAATAATGAGTGATTGTTACCAGTGCATGAGCAGCTCACACTGCCGGGTTGTGTTTCCCAGACACTGACAGCTGACTGAAAGATGCCCATTTTGTCACATCTCACATGATTAGCAAAGGTTTAGCTTATCCATCACCCACAGCAAGAGTTAAAAAATTCTATGTTTGATCTGTGCAACTGAATGTTTGTTAAACTTCCATACCAGGGTTGGCACATTTAAACTATGTATCGGATCTCCTGTCATACATTTTCATAATCCGAGTCTGGATTAAATAAAACACCAAGTCTGTATTCGATTAAAAAAAAACATATTGGTTGAAATGTTGGTTTAAATAAAGCTGCTCTGATTTCCAAGCAGCCACCCTAACCACATTTCATTTTCATCCAACATCTAGTGGTAAAAAGAGCACCGGTCATCTGTTTCCAATGAAGAACCTTTCTCTGATTGTTGAACTTGTTGAATGGCTGTCCAGCCAAACTCTCCAAGCTCTTTCGTTCTGTGACTAAATAAACAGGAAAGAGAGACTTGTAACAGATGCTTATGAGAATAAGAAACAGTGGCAAGAATTTTAGTCCATTTCACTTCACTTACATCTTACTATTGTTGTTTTGTTTGTTTAAACTTTTAAAGATGGCTACACCCTTATAATAAAATGATAATAATTAATTAATTATTAGTTATTTATTAAGGTATTGATATTGAAAACACGTATTTCTTGCAGTCTATGTCATCATCGCGTTGGATGATCCTAAAATGCTCAATTCTCAAAGTCGGCATGTCACAAGTCTTTGAGCAAGGCACCAAACCCCTAACTGCTCCACGGGCGCCGTGGCTATGGTTGCCCACCATGCTGGGCACATGTGCTTACTACTGCATAAAAGGTGTGTGTAAAAAGCACTGTATTGTGCTTTTTTAAGTAAAGTTAAAATGTAAACACTCAAAAAATGCAAAGCTAAAATACCAGGGCTAAATAAGTAGCACGATCACCTCACAGCAAACCGGTCCTGGGTTTGATCCCTTGGGAGATCTGGTTTACTCCCACGGTCTAAAAACATAAAGCCCGGTTCATTGAAGACACTAAATTGGCCTAACAAACAGAATGCATAAATCAGTGCAGCGTAGTGCCAGTCCCAAGCCCAGATAAACAGGGTTGATGTCACAAAGCGAGTAAATATTATGCGAAATCAATGTTGCATATTACGATTTGCAATGACGGAAAGACAAAAAAGAAGAATGTTATAAAAGGTTGTGAATACGATAGTACTTATATTTTAACTAATATTTTCATTATGAATAAATATGTATAATTTAAATTTTTTTGAAACTCGGGTCAGAGAACAAGGTCAGCCAGTTCATGGCGCCCCTGGAGTAGACAGGGTTATGGGCCTTGCTCAAGCCCGAAGGCTTTGATCGCTTAAATATCCACTAATAAATTTAATAGTCAACTAATTTTACGTCTCGTGCTTGTAAATAAAAGTCTTGTCAAACTTTATTAACGATGTGATCCAGGTTGTGGCTTTGTTGTGTGTTTGGGGGGGGGAGAAGAGGAGTGATTCCATTAGAGAAACTCTATTTTGTAAATACTACTTTAATTAAATTGTTCTTTTTTATATTATATTATTTTATATTAGTCTGTAGTTTATGTTTGTTAAATGTAATATTTTTTACATTTCTCTTATATTTACAAATGTATTGTAATATAAATATTTTAAATATTTGTTCATTTCTTTACTTTCTGTTTTTAGTGGTCACTAAAGTATTTCACTGCCAGTTTTATTACTAAACTTTTTTTAAACTGATTTTATGTGACTTGATACTACGGTTAAGGTTATTGCTTAAGCACCCAACAGTGACACCCTGACATTGGTCGGGCTTGAACCAGCGACCGCTTGATTGGTTCAATACCTTAACCACTAGGCTACAACTGTTCTAGAGTATATTACATCTGCCAGCTGCTCTACCAGTAAGCACAACGGACTAAAGAGAAAACAATAAAACTACATTAAAATAGTCTAACTGTTGTAATGTGTTATACACTTCAGGTTCTTTCCTACTTTTCCACTATTGAGTAATCATTCCTTTGCTCACTAGCAGTCCAGGAAACAATGAATGAGCTGGTTTCCCCTTGTGTGCTTCACCTTTAACCTCACAAATTACTCATCTACAAAAAAACAAACTGACCGTCATGATTTTTAACAGTATTTTACTGCCTAATTCCCATGTGTGAAATGATTGTTACAATAGTTGAGAAGAATCAGATGGTTTATGACTGTGAACATTTAGCATGAATAGTTTATCGCACCCCATTAGACACCATGTCCCAGCTGGTGCGGTTTTGCTGGAACTCTGAACGTTTATCACTAGATCTGACTTTCAGGTCAACCTTAACATGCAGGAGAAATATATGTGACGTTTACAATAAGAATATTTGTGTTGATTGCTAACTCGGCGTGCAGGATAAAAACCCACATTTTTCAGATTGTGCAGGGGCAGTGGTTATTGGTGGGTTCATTTTTATATATTAAACATCATATATTTGTCATGAAAATGCATTTTATTAATAAATACCTGTGTTAAGCTTCTATTGAGTCACGTTATTATAAATCATGTATCTGGAGCCATATTGCCTGCAGGCTTTCTGTGTCTGTTATTTGCATGTCTTGCTCAGATTCCTCTGGGTACCCTGGTTTTCTTCCAAAGTCCAAAGACATGCAGTCAGGTTAATTGGAGGTACTGTGTGTCTCTGTGTGTATTTGTCGGTCTATACCCTGCAACAGATTAGAAACCTGTTTATGGTTAGACAATAGACGAATCGATGGATGGATCAATGGTATAATAACAAATAAAATATTCTGATACAGATTATTTCCTAATAAGACAAAACAGACTCCTGACTTGAGTCTAGTCCTAAGATCTGAACTTGAGACTTGGAAACAATTCAGTTTCCTTCACTTCTTTTTCCAAGCTGAATACAAAGGTATGTTATACTGTGTCTTTGTTAACCCTACCATAGAGAATTAAACAGATGTTTTTGATCAGCTGCATTTGCACCATTTGTGAGCTGTGGTGCATGATGGTTCTGTCAGCACTTCTAGATCATAGGCCTTTTGTTACTTTACATTAATGCATGCATCTTTTGGTCACCTAGCTTCCTCCAGTACAGATTTTAGTTCTGCATCTCAGTCTGAAATGATGATCGTGCTAATCTAAACAGTATTGCAGTCATTAATGAATTCACCATTGAAACATAATGTATTCATGTATGAAGACTGAAGAGAATGGTTTTAAATCTAACCAAGTTCTACCACCACTGTGCACTTCTCCTGTTGTGGTACACATTCTGTGGAAAGCTGTGGCTTAGTGGGTAAAGTACGGGGCTGGTTTAAAGCCTCACTAGCCCCAAGGTGCTACCATTGGGCAATATGGCTTTTAACCTTTAATTGCTTGTGCTCCATTGTAATTGAAAGTCGCTTTTAATAAATGCGTCTGCTAAATAATGAAAATTTAAATTTAAAACTATAATGCATAAAAATACTGGACTGTAATTGGTTGTACAACATAATTTTGTGCTTTATAAAATTACAGTTAAATCTAAATAAATAACCTTAATCTAAAATAATTTAAATGCTAAGCTAAACAATATTTTAGTAATGAGTTCACTTCAGTTATCAGATCACATTGGTTCTTCCATTTATCTGGTAGATATAATTATATATCAAATATATTTATTTATTTCAAATCTCTTGGATTTTCAATTTTAATTAAATTTTAATTAAACATATATGTGTACACTGTACACTATAGGGCAGTGGTGGCCTAGCAGTTAAAGTACTGGGCTAGAAACCAGATGGTTACTGATACAAGTTCTATTATCACCGAGTTGTGACTGTTTGGCCTTTAACCACCAAATAGGTCTTTCGTTTTAATTGTAAGACACTTTTGAAAAAGGCATCTGCTAAATACTGAACATGTAAATGTGTACAATATGTCTTTATCTTTATTTACAATACTTGTCTTTATCTATAAAATTTTATTTTATTTTATTTTATATTTTTTGGGTGAAATAGTAATTTATAGAGAAGCCTACACCTGGTGCATGGCAATGCTCACGAGAGAGACCTCCCTGCTCTATCTGAAAACCAGAATAAGTCAAGCCAATAGACAAGAACCCAATTGTGGTTCATCTCTTAAAGAGCTTTCACCATGTTCCAGGAAGGAACACCTTCTAAAATGCTCAAATTTATTCAAAAAAATCATTTGAATAGGAATTTTGAAGATTTTAAAATAAAACATTTTATGATGTAAAGTCAATCAGAAGAATAAGTGGCCATCAGGCACATACCAACAGGTGGGGGTGGGGGGGCAAGCAATGTTTTATAAAGAGTTTTTGTTGCAGGTTTTGGAAAAAAGAGTCACTACTCGCAACTCAAGTGTAGTTAGAAAAACAAGCAGTCTACAGTGATTACATAATGCTGGGTTCATGTACTGGTCATGTTCTGTAGCGCAGAGCTGGAACACAGATAAACTGTGAGATGGATCCCAAATACCTGCAAGAATGGAAACTAGACCCAAGCGGAGATATTTAATAAAGTATCTACAACAAAAAAATAACAAATATATGTTTTGTTAAATAGCAGTTTTATAGAACAAACTATGTTCAAAAAGAGGAATGTATTATTTTTATTACTATTAATTTTATTATTATCTATCCTTCCAGCCATTATCTTGTTTCACCATTTGGTTTATCCTATGCAGTCACTGGGGTCACAGTCACTGGGCAAATACACTAAAAACCTGATCAGGTTGCCAGTCTGTTCCAGGGCACCGAGACAAATGCATACATACACACTGACTGCATGCCTTTTGACTTTAGGAGAAAATTAGAGTACCTAGAGAAACCCCACATGGGCAGAATATACAAACTATACACAGATAGTAGAAAATAGTCTTTCTATGTGGAGTTGTCTTCCTTGTGTTTCCTTGCACTGGTTTCCTTCTACAATCTCCAATAACATGCAGCCATGTTACCTTTTTTTTCTAAAAATGCTTCTCTGTGCCTTGTGCCTATTAAAAAGCTGGAATTAGCTCCAGCACCACACAGCCGTGATTGAATAAATGCATTATTGCTGAAATTACCAAATAATGTAATACAATGTGCCTAAATGGCTTGCCAAATATTTGTACAAGTTAAGTCATTTTGTAATTATTTTTACATTGAGTAATTATGTAGTTAGTCAGAGGAAGTTGGCACACCCTTCTGTAATACATATACACAGTACATCATCCCTCATTAGTTGCTTCATTAGCAAAACAGCAGAATGTTGTTGACCTGAAAATTCCAGGTAAGACATAATATTATTAACAACACTGTCTCACTTAAAGGGAACTTCCTCACGCCAGCTTCCTGATGTGTGACTGACTTTGTACCCGGCAGCTTCTAACCGATGCTTTGAAGTTTAGAGTATTAACACATGTAGTTTGTTCTTCAGGCAAAAGAAACAAGATTGTTTATTTTTCCTTAGTATCCATTTGAAAGCACAGTAATTAGCAGTCTTCACCATGTCCAGGCGTTAAATGAATCTGCATCCTCACTATAATTTACCTGGATGTTCTCATTTACACATTTTCCATAATAGACGTTTTAGACTCATTGTGACGTCCACACACAACACATACAAGCAATTTTGTAAATGGAATTGAAAAGGTGGTAGAGTTTTAATCTATGTGATTATATCTTCTGCCATATGTGTGCTCTGTCATCCCACCTTAAGAAATGTAATCTCTCAGTTTTGGCTGCTAAGTATTTTTCTGGCCACACTGATTGAGTGGTTAATATTCAGGACTTTTATCAAATTCAAATTCGATTTCGATATGTCATTACACATATACAGATGTACAGTACAATGAAATGTTTCTCTTTCCCAACTTGTCTGAAAGTTGGGGTCATAGCGCAGGGTCAGCGTTTATGCCCATATGTGATGTTCTGAATAAAACAAGATTTTTACAATAGGAAAAATGAGCAGGGTTTTCACAAAATCGTCTTGATCATGTTCTGTAGTAAAAGTTCAGAACTTTAAATGTTATGCTCCATACATTTTTCTCTTGAATGTTTTTCTGCTGAACTACACAATCATTTGAGAGTCACAATAAGAAAAATGCTAACTGTAAGCTTATTGCTTCGGTACACAGAATTGACGTTCAGCTTTTTAAATGAATCAGAACGTTCTTCAGGAACTGCAGAAACCGAATGATGTAATAATATACAAAGTGTTAAATGATTTAATTGAAGTTGTGTGTTTTAAAGTGTTAATGTGTGTTCCAGAATAGACAGTGTTAGCTAGTTTAACTGATAAACCGTTGATTGCTGCTACAATCCGCCTTAGCATCACTGACATATAACCGGAGCACAGGTAGAATTAGCTCACATACAGCATTATTGTCATTTACTTATTTCAGTCTCGTAAAGCAGTAGTTATTTTCAGCAGAAAAATGTACACATAACAAAACGTACAGGGTTCTGAACTTAATTATTTACAA
Source organism: Hoplisoma paleatum (assembly GCA_028565875.1). Classification (NCBI taxonomy): domain Eukaryota; kingdom Metazoa; phylum Chordata; class Actinopteri; order Siluriformes; family Callichthyidae; genus Hoplisoma; species Hoplisoma paleatum. Next base: position 3,011,075 of record JAOTRQ010000029.1, read on the forward strand.
TTAATTGTGTTAGATCCAGAAAAAAACTACAAAATAGTTCACATCAGTGGTATAGCACATCAGATTTTTTCGTCATTAGTATTTTGTCAGAACAGCACATTGCTTAGCTTACTTTATAAGTTACTTTATTGTTTAACTACAACTTAATAAACATTAAAGGAATACAAGTATATGAACAAAAAAATGATAAGTAATTAAAAATCACCCTGGGATCAACCTCATTTGATTAGCCAAATGAAATGAAGCACGTAGCAGGAAAAGTGATCACTTTATAATGCACTTTATATTTGACTTTACAACAAGCTCATCCATAGTGAATCTGGAAGTTACTCCTTACCAGGTTGCTTGGTAATCCACATATGATGACATATGATTATTGGTAGCGACAATAAATACACAGTCACAAACGTTTACTTGATATATTTGAAAATTGTAATAAAGTAAAGCAAATAAAAAAAGAATAATGCACGTTTTATAGTCTGGATTATGTGTTCAAATTGTGCTCATATTGAATTTGCCATTTATCATATCTAATATATTTTTGGCACACACATTTAAACATATAAACTGTATTTATGTTGCAATAACATAGTGAATTATTACAGCCTGTATATCTATATGGTAATAAAAATAAAACGTTTGATTCATTGTTAATGGTAAAAGTAAATTCAACTGACAGGCAAAAAGTAAATGAAAATTAACCAATGCTATGAAAATAAAATAAAGTAAAGGGCACCAACATTCGAGACCACAAAAAGGAAATGCCTTTAATAGCTGTAACCTTTTAAAGTTTTATACCTGAATATTAAACAGTTAATCAAAAGGCAGTCTCTCATGATTTATCCTTGGACTGCATCACTGAGAGTCATCAACAAGAGGACGGATCTAACCTTAAGACAGGAAAAATGCAGTTTTATGTGAATTTCTGTCATTAATGTTAAAAGCTGTGTCCACAGTTATGCACGCAATTTCTTTTCATTTAGATAGCTACAGGAACAACTCATACACTACGACAGAGTTTCATATGTTCCCATAATCTATCACACATAGAACCCAAACTGGAAATCACAAAGTAGGTTCTGTATATGTCTCCAAATTGCTACTCCAAACCTCCTTTTACCTTGTTATATATACATCTAATTGTTGTTGTTATATGCAACTATTGTTGCATGGAATGTTTGGAGAATGTTATTAAAAGGTAAGAAACAGATGAGAAACACTGAAACGTTTATGTCAATGTCATAAGTTCATAGTATAGGGCAAGCTGTATCATTGTGGTTAAGATACTGGACTAATCAGAGCGTCACTGGTTTATTCATTACCAATTCATTACCAACCAGGTTGATGCTTTGGGGCTCTTGAACGAGACACCATTGCTCAGACTGTAAGCGCAGTGTAAACTCTAAATGAAGTGGAATTTCACTATAGCAGTGTAATAAATGTGTAACTACTATTTTATGTATTCATTTATAGGCAGTATTTACCCAGTGTGTGTCCTACCATGACCCTAAATAGGGCATAGATGAACATGTATTTTATAAATTAATAAAAACATTTTAAATTATAAATGCACGTAAAATTAAGTCGTATTTGCAAGGCATTGAATGTATGTACTTATTCATTATTTTAGTGGATCTATAAAATGATAATAAAAATAACTTCTACCGGGGCCCCAAGTGATGCAGCAGGATAATCCACTAGCACACCAACACCAAGATTCGGAATGCAGCTAGACAGCTGAGTGACATTTAATGGGCATAACCATGATTGTCTGCTGTCTACTGGGCAGGAGGAGCAGACGATGTATACAGTTGTTCATGCTGGCTGTGATACAACTATGATAATTGTCTTTTTCAGTACACATTATCTACATCAGACCGACACAAGTCTTGTGCCGTGCAGGAATAATCACATTTTCTGAGCAACACTCTATTTATTGCAGTTAATTATCATCCTGATAGAATCAGGAAGAGTAACTACAGAGGAAATGATGGAAACCTCAGTGGCTTTAGCTTAGCGGAGTTCAGGGCTTGAACTGGAATACCTATAATGGATTTAATCCCCACAGGCCTCTGTAACCCCCCTCTTCATTCGTTATCCTGCACCATGCAGAGGGCTTTTGTGGAAGTGGTTCTTTAAGTGGTACACTAAAGTTAAAGAATTTAAAGCCTCACACATGTCTATGATTGTGGTTTGACTGGGGAAGGGGTTTAGCATGCTAGGTATTCTGTTTTGTATTCTCAGCACCAACACTAGTTTGATTAGTATAACCCCAATCCTAATAGAGTGATCCTTTCTAAAAAAAAAAAAAAAAGGACACAAACTCTCTAGTTTAATTTAACAGTGCAAGCTTTAGACTAATGATTAGGGCTCTGGACTACAAAACACTGTTAGGTTGTTGCTGTTAGACCATTGAGCACAGACATTAAGTTGCATTAAGATTAACATTAAGGTTGCTTTGAATACATAAGTCTGCAAAATTCTTGTAAAAATGTATCTATTCCATGTCATATTTTCTAATGCTACATCAAAGTTTTAGTTTATATCATTATCCCACTATTCTAGTAACTAGTAATCTGCTGGCTGTGTCCCAAACTGCAATATAGGCCTAAGAAAACTGAGATGTCATATCAACCATCTATCAACAGCTAGGCAGTCACATCCAAATTATCTGGTATCAGAGTGGGTCCAGTTTGCCTGGGATGGGGAAACCAGTGGGGATTCTGGATATGTTATAGTGGGTTGATACATTCATACTCATTTGAGTTACATTCAGAAACCCACAACACAGGAAGAACATCCAACGTCAAACAGAAAAGGCAGAGAGGAAATCGACTTTCTTGCTGTCAGACATCAATGGGTTCCAATGTATTAGAAACATGCATATAAAAATGTGTTTGCAAACACGTCTCAAATATTTATTTGTGTGTGTATGTATGTGTATATATATGTATG
>JAOTRQ010000029.1:3042974-3054669 GCA_028565875.1 Hoplisoma paleatum
TTTATAATTTTTAGCTTGTTAACTGTAATTTCGAGTGTTGGGATGGAGTAGTTATAAAGCATTTCACTGCCGGTTGTACAAATAAACTTTGATTTGATTCGTGATCGTCTCTTGATTCTGGTCTTACCTGACATTCTCATGCCGATACATGTACATCGTGTTGAACTGCTGCATCTCTTTCTGACTGGCCTCTTTTTTCATGTCCTGGAGCATCTCGTCTGCTATGTGCTTGGGCAGAATGGACAGCAACAGACGTTCCTGTGTGAAGAGCGATACCAATAGTGGTTACATCATGTTAAGACTCATATAACTGCCTGGTACATCTGGGATGAGCCTGGACCCCGAGAACTCAAATGGCATAGAAAAACATTTCTGTTTGAAATGAACGTACGTTAAATATTTCACAATATCATGTATGGTAGAAGATAAATAGCACACTTCATAGTACACTGAGAAATGTTGGTTAAATAAATACTATGAAATAAATTTACTACTCGTTTAGATAGCACAGCGGTAAAACACATGCTAGAATACTAGAGCCGGGATCTTAAATAAATTGTATCGAGTCTCAGCAATGCTGTCCGGTTGTGCTGGGTAATGCAACTGCATGCTCTGGTGGCTGATTGATGGTGCCTTCACAGAGGTAAATAAAATGCATTGATCAAGGTGTGTCTCTCCGGTGTAGCTACAAATGCTGTGTCGAGGCACCTGTGGACAGGGCGCATAAAAATAAAAAATACAAAGACACTTTTGTTTTTACATTTTAAATTCATGATTGATTTATGATCATTCATTTAATGATCATTAAAGTGATAGGCAGTGATTACATTCTTTTTGACACAGGCCACAAGGAGCGCACGATAGCCATCAAAACAATGACGTGTGCACGGTTGTAAATATAGATGTTTACGATTTTACGTTTTTCAATCCAACATCTATAAGCATTTATTGTTCAATATCGATCAGCTAAAATCTACAACTTTTGTCGCTCGTTGCTAAAACTGATGCCTAAACATAAACGTGACAGAACCTTCAGAAACTCTAACTTCTTATAAGTAAGTTCAATAAGTTAAAAGTCCCTCCCCTTCTGCTTCGTGGGCAAAATGGCGTTGGTTTACAGTATACGTGGTCCATTGTTTCACGCTGTATTTGCTTGAGCTGGGTACTTTCAGTGCACTTCAGTTCTACTGTGTTTCTCGGATGCACTAAAACTAAATTAGTGTTCCAATTGTGTAAGTGTACGGTTTAGGATGCACCTCATATCACCAGAAATATTGCAATATCATATTAGGACATTTAAAAAACAGACAAAGAATTTCAGTGCACACTGAGACTTTCCCACTGACCGAGCAATAAACTCAGGACATGTCAATAATAACACCGTAAACGCAAAAAAAAATCAGGAGGATTCAGGAGTCAGAAGTGTGATTACAGTTGACATTGTCTCAGGAGACTGGTCGTCATGGTAACCTGCAGCCTGTTTGATTGGCTCGTCGGTTAGCAGTCTCCCAGCAGCTCTTGTTTCACTATTAGTATTCCGGGACTTTCTGCTGCTATTAATGCTTCTGTTTCCTTCTCTTCTCATTCACACACATGTAACAAACACACACACACACCAAATCTTCCTTCCTGTACCCCGTTTGGATCATTTCCTCCCCTCTGTACCTCCCTCCCCCGGTAGCAAAATCGTCAGCTCCATTTATAGAATCAATCCAGAATATGAAATGGGTACAGCTGGCAGACTGGAGAGGGGAACAAATTGACCGCTGACTATGCAAATACACGTGCACACACACACACACACACACACACACAAAGGTGTTCAATGGCATAACACACAGTGCACACACACACTTAAAAGACATAAGAGAGGAAAACAACATGACTCAAAGTTCAGCTTATGCATGCTAACACGTTTAACAGACAATAGGTCACCAATTTCCCTCATAATGGTGTCGCTCATAGAGCTTGAGGTGTTGTACAGTGCACACTTAGTGTAACACACAGGAAACTTTTTATTCTTTTACAAAGCCTATTCGTGAAAAATAAAATCTGGACTACTTGGGAATCGGGACTCTATCGGCAATGGACTTCTTGAGGTGACTGTGCTAACCACTAAGTATTGGTTTCGGGGAATCCCTAATCTCAAATATAAAATGTGGCTTTGTTTATCATTTTGCCTACATAATTCCATATGTGTTCCTTTATAGTTTGTACATATTTAGCGTTAATCTTTAATGTAGACAAACTCAATAACAAAACATTGAGTCAGAAGGCATGTCCAAACTTTTGATTCATACTATATATGTACAAAATACAATGAAGTGAGTCAGCTTGTCAATTGTTGATCTTTTGTTGAATAGTTTTGCCTAATTTACAGCAGAAGGTTGGTTCTATTCCTTGGACAATAAGCAAGTCTAATACAGTGCAAGATACTCGTTCCAAGTAATGGACGAGTTACAGTGATCAAGTTTAGGGTGGGGCAAATGTCTCCAATAAAATCCAAACCTGAGAAAAATCAACAGCCGCTAATACGCTTGTAGCCAACTGGGGCAGACATGGTTTGGTAGTTAAAGAACTGGGCGGTTGCTGGTTCAGTTCAGCGAGTCGACTGATCACGATTCAGTTCCAATGAGAAAAACCTCCTAACCCCGAACTTCCCAGGAACACTGACTTAAGCAACCCACCGAGAGTCCACGGCTGTACCCTGGCATGTGTAAATGTTTGTTCCATTGGGTTAACTGCACAGGAATAATTCCTGTGTATTAAAAGCACATGGGTCATCATTCAAATTCAAAAAAACTGCTATTAAACAGAAATATATAGACTTACCTGCTGCTGGCTCTGTTCTTCTAAATTGAGCTTCACCTCTAGTGACTGTCTGGCCTCCAAAAAGGCCTTGCGGTGTTTTCGGTCAGCCATGTAATAGGACATAAGCCCCACTGTTATTGCACACAGGTAGATCAGAATGTTGGCCAGCAGCTAAAATTGACAATAATACAAAGAACAGTGGTTTCTGTTTAAAAAGAAAGCACATTTGTATGATACAACTATTTATTCATGTAATCACCCGATTAGACAGTCCTATGACAACAGACCCTTAAAATACAGATGTTTAAATTATACATCTTCAGTTAGATTCTGAACAATAAAGATCAAAAAGCATCTGGTTTTATTTTAACCCCAGATACAAATAGAAATGCTTTAGAGTTGATGTCTGCTTTACAAGAGAACACAGATCACTTGAAATTGTACAATAAACAAGATTCTATAGTTAAATAAAAATATAACATATGCCCAGACATTTAATAGTAGGTGAAATCTGTACTGGGTTCTCTCCCTTATCTACTCATTTTGCCACTGCTGTGTATTCTAATCTTGGTTTCTGTTCATGCCGGAGACTACCCAAGTCTCCTGAGGCTACAGTTTGATAAGAAAAATCAACAACCATGCTGAGCTAAGACCAATGTTCCCCCCTACCTAAACACAGCTAAACTAAGCATGTTGAAAAGTCTGGTAAATGGATCTGGTAAAATAGATCACGTGATTGTGTTTTAATTTTAGAACTGTCTGATAGTATATAATGTCTTTTTTCTGCAAAGATTTCATCTTTAAGGACACTAAGCAACTTTCTCGCACACTATGCAAACTTGGTTAGATTTAGTATGAGGCTCTACCTACAGGCCTGGAGAAAATGTTGACTTCCATCAAGTCGTGTTGCTGTTCAATCCAAAGCAACATACAGTATGCAATCTAAACAATTTAGTGTTAAGGACAATGGCAACCAGAACATTGTTAAACCAGAATGATACACTAAACATGATATTGTCTGAACTTTATTTTTTGCTTGTGCTTACATTAAAAGTACCGGCCTAAACAATATTACAGCATAAAGCACCAAACATCAAAAGCCTTATAACTGCTAATCTTGTGTTATGTTTTGTTTTCCATAATTTAACCAAACCTCTGGGAAAATGTGCAAAAGATTTCTCTGATTAGGATTTATTTATTTCATGTATTCATGAAAGCATCTCAAGTCAATAATTACTGTACATTGTTTATAATGAAATGTTTACATGCAGTTAAAACATATGGAGCTGAGTGAAATGTTTTAGTTCAGACATGTTAGGTAGAGAAATAATTTTAAAAACTTTGGTCAGGGAAGAGATGGTTTAGTGGTTAGCAGTTCAGCAGTGCATGTCAGCGTAGGTTTTATCCGGGTACTCTGGTTTCCACCCACGATCTAAAGGCATGAAGTCTAAAACAATCCTGTGGGTGCGTCTGTACCCTGCAATAGTGTGTTGACCTGTTTGGGTGTTTAGTGTATTTGCCCAGTGCCCAGTTATAATTTTAATCTTCTTTTAATGGCTGTCATGGTCTGGTAAATGTTTTAATGTCTCTTTCTGCCCAAGAGCTCAACAGCAGCAACCTGGCGATGGCAGGAAGAGAACTTTCAACCGTTAGATTACCAAGTATCCTAGTATACAGATACCCATACATGCCGAATGTCTATCTTAGTTTGGTTAGGATTTTTCAGCACGACGATGTGACAGTGACTGGATTTACAAGCATGGCCAAAAATACCAAGTACTGACCATCTGCTGTACCACTTTTATTGTATTCGCTCTACGAATACAACCCTTTTCATCTGTAAAGTATTTGTTGACTTGTTATATTCCTAAATTTCACACCCATCCTTGTCCCCAGCCATGATATTTCTTACCTGTCTCCCAAGAACTGCTCCCTGGATATCTTCTTGCTGTTGCTGTGCAATGGTGACCCCCAACGCCAACGTGTGCACCGCACACGAGACAGCAGTGATGAGCACGATAGGAGTCAACCTCAGCGGCAACGTCAAGAAGAAGGAGAAGCTAAAGAAGGCCTGCCAGCCCACTGTGTCACTGGCCTGGTGGAAGCGTGCAAAGTTCAGTCCCAGATAACAAAATATCTGAGCGTCTATGAGCACCCAGAGGGCGTAGGGAACCAGTCGTCGAGAGATGCGCTCAGGCAGCAAACCATAGCGGCACAGCAGGTAGAGGACGATGTCCACGGCCAAGGCTATGCAAGCTACAAGCACAGATGCCAGCTTATCTGTTGTGTAGACCACAGTGCACATTACTATAACATAGCAGTCAAAAAGAGCTGCAAACACTACCAGTACCAACAGGGTTTCGTGTCGCTGCCGCCGGAAATACGTCTGGTAGAGGTTCTCCAATGAGTCCGGGGCAAACGTTAGACGCATGAAGCGAGGGAGACATAAACAACAGCCTGAATTCCGAACCGTGACCTCATGGGTACTTCCGACCGCATGGCCCGGGTCAGAAGGTAATGTCACTGAGCAATCTGCTGAGTACTCGGCAGAGTACTCCGGCTCTGAGAAGGCCCGATTACGAGGCATTTCGAATATTATTCAACGCAATGAAAAAGTAGGTAAAACTGGGCAAGCAGATCCTAAAATATTCCTTCAGAGTACATTGTGCTTGCTTGACTCAACAAAACAAGCCTTCGACCTGAGAGCTACATCCAAGAAGATGTTCAAGTTCTGCAAAGCATGTCAAATCGAACACCGGCCATTCTAAACACCAAGACTTTCTCTGGTAAGGTTGAACTCTTTGGCACTTGATGACAGTCTTATATGAAAAGTATGACCGATATGATTTGTATTTTCTCTTTCCCTTTGTACCGTCTAAACATAGGCTTCTGGGCAATACCCCAGGCTAGTCATAGACTAAAACTTTAACCAATATACTTGTTATCCTTTCTAAACCTCAAAAAAAATTGAAAAGACGATCCGGCAAGGCCACAAAAAATCAACAATCCGCTAGCAAACAATGCTACAGTGCAAGATGCATCCCAAGAGGCACCTGACCTATAAAAAATGTCAAGTGCAAGGGGGCACCAGTGATATATCGTTCCAGGAGGGCAGGGGGCGCTCAGTGTGTGTACTGGTGCCCCTGTTTAGATATAAAATCCAAAATAAAAGTTCTACCAAGCACAAAAATACCCCAAGTCTTTGCTTTACGTCAGGTTTGTTTACATATGTGGTGTACAGTGTGTGCTTCCTGTCAGGTTTGCCATCAGGGTTCCCAAAAAGAAAAACAAATGGTGCGTTCCGAAAGGAAGTAATCCCCTTTATGTTGTTGTTGTTGTAGTTGTTGTTGTTGTTCATTTACACGTAACGAGACGCGTTTAGGATAAAAGACATCAAGCACAAGTGGACGATGAAAAACAAGGAGTCAAAATGGATGAGAGAACAAATGCGATCTCTTGAACCAACAAGCATTCTCTGTGGGGATACAAAAAGCATCGATTTTTAGTGACTAACCTAAATTTAGTAAACGGATGCATCACATTTCAGAACGTGTGATCTTCCATGGGGAGGAAGGGCAGCACTTACAGGAAATACATGTTGCTCTCTGGGCAGAAACACAACGCATGTCGGTCTCCATGACACATCTAAATGCCGAATCATCGAATTCACGCATAAAAACAATCACAAAGCTTTGGTTTGTACGATATACCGCGCACATCTGTTCTATCGAAATCTATCCAATAATAGAGGGGGGGGGGTCGGACTTCAGGAAAACAGATCGCCACGGACAGATGGATCCGTGGAATGATGCTTGCTTGGTTCTTCTTCTGGCTTTATAACCTCGTGTCACATAGAGATCCACATCCCACCAGAGCCGTGCGATCATTCCTCACATAACGTCTGCGATCGGAAAATAAATCCCAGCTGTTGTTGTATTTCAGCCCCCGAAAAACCAGCTGCTGCTTCGGTACCGATCCAGACCGTCCCCGTGTTTCTGAAGCACTCCCGCCTTCGCTAATAACCCTCACCGCTGTCTGTGGAATGCGGATTTATGCTTCAGGTTTTTAAGAAGCCCGACTGGTTGATCAGGATTAATAATAAAACCGACGAAGCTCCGAATCGGTCACGGGGGAGAAAAAAAACCCGTAAACGCACCCGGATTGAAGCCTGATCGTCTCTAGATTGCCTCTCATAAGCCCCTCCTACCCGTTTACCGTCGCCTGCACCCGTTCTGTGCCCATGGGGTGTACAAACTTTTAGCCGCTCGATGTGTACTTAATGGTTAGAATGGTTAGATCACATCACCGTCGTCTTACAGCAAAAAGTCCTGATGTCGATCCCTAGGTGAGGGTGGGGATATGTGTTGTTGCACCAGGTTCCTCCCACAGTCCAAAGACTGTCCATTTATTTAAGAGATTGCCTGAATTGATCTTTCAAGGGCTGTGATGACTTTGCCATTAAGGTACTGGACTAAATCCAGATCAGAAGCTCCCCACTGTTGGGGCCACGAGCAAGGCCCTTAACCCTTAATCTCTCAAAAAGGTGTCGCTTTGAATTTTTTAAAAACGTGTCTGCTAAATGTGGAAAATGCCAATGGTTCCAAGCATGGGAGGGTCATCTAGATGGGTGTTGATATGCTGGTGGTAAAGATACAAGACGATTGAGATGAATGTGCACTCTTCCCATGGTGGATGATAGACGTGTTGATAAAGTGGACTTTCCTTTATTCCTTAGTCTGTCATCATCACTCAGAATCATGGATCTTGTCATTTCATCTTAATCTGTTTTTTAATGTTTGTTTTTACAATAGGCATTATCTCAAAACAGCTTTACAGAGTTAAAAAAAACACTAGACCAAAAACAAACCACGCTGTTGAGCAAGATGAGAAGCGATTGTGGCAATGAAACAATATGCAGGGAGAAACCTTGAGAGAATCCAGACTCCAGCAGGTCTTGTCCTTCTTTGCTGACATTAACAAACAAACAATTTATTTATTTATATTAACAAACTAATCAACATTAAAAACAAAATACTTAATAAAATCTGATTGGCCAAAGATTAGTTGTAACTAGCTGAAACTTTGTGAACATAAAATCGAGATCTTCGTTATTTCTTTGAAAAACTTGCTGTTTGTTCTTCTACCATGTTTGTGGGTAACCTCACAAGATGATTCTGGGTTTGATTTCAGCGCTGAGGAAATGCAGGTTCTTTTTTGAGTTTTCATGATTTTCCAGTGACTGTATGGACTTACTTAGCTCTGGTTTCATCTGACAGTCCAAATAAACAAATATAAAAAGTGTGCAATTGTAATTGTTTCTTTCCATTGGTGGCCTGACTGCCTCTTGCACATGGAAGCTTGACCCGGAATGACACTTCCTTCTGATCAAAGTCAAAGCTGGTTGGAAGCATGTCTGGAAAATATGTAGAATGGGAATACGTCATCATAGGTGAGGCATTAAGAGTAGCCAGCAAACCTTCTGCCCTGAACCATGACACATAATAATTAAGGAAAACATTTTATACCTCATTGACAAAGAACCTGATGAACTGGTTTGTTGTTCTGAGTGATATTTTACTATGAGCTTGGTGTTTGATGTGGCACCAGAACTTTAATCAGGATTAGATCTTGATGAAGATTTGTTCATGTAAACAATGTTGGGGATTTCCCTTAGATTTCAATTCGTATAACAAACAACATTTAACATTTTTACATTTTATTTGACTTATTTTTATTTATTATAATTAATTATTACTATACATTTTGTACGTAATTGCTATTTTTTGTCATGCAATTTTGAGCCATATGTTTTTATCACTTGATTTGTTCAGTTTATACATCAGATGAATCATTACAGATCAAATCACAATCACACACACACAGTGTCAAGTTGTTCCCCTTGACACCAGCTTGGGGTGTTATTGATTATTCCATTGCAACCCTGTTGTGCTCTTGTCATAAGCAAGAGGATGGTTGACTTTTATAAAGCTACATACATACAAAAATCACATCAGTTCACTATAATTGAAATGCAACTCCTAACACCAAATGAGCTCATCATTAATCATTTATCACGAGCTGTTAATTTCATGTTATAAATCTGGCATAATCATAATGCCTTTAAAGTAGGGTGAGCATTTTATTTTTTTAAAGGGACATGTGATAGAAGATCTAAACCTTCACTTGGCTAAAATGGTGGTGGTGGTGGTGGGATGAACTAGGGTGTCATTTGAATTCATTCGTGACACTATGTCAGTGTGTTTAGGGAACGAGTGTAAACAGTTGATAATGTTACTCATAACCATTTGATTGTTACTGATATTTTATATATAAAGAACGCTAACAGAAAATGCTTTTATGGCCACATAATTATACTAATTCACATTTAACGTTTAGCCCTAATACTGAACAAATAAATAATAATGTTCAGATACTATATTAGCAACTTTTACATAAAACATTCATTTCATGCCCATTCAGATTTTACACTAAATTAATAATAGCTGAAAAGGATGTGACACTTTAATCTTAGATGTGTTCACTTTAAAGAAACATTCAAAAAACTACCAACCTCCCTCCCTCTACCAATTGTTTTATTACTTTACATCCAGTGTATAAACATCCATCAGGGGGGCCCTCCTATGACAAAATAGAGGCTGATTGAATCTACAGGACAATTTCCAATCAACTTGGTGGCCTGTCTTTGGACTGTGGAAAGAAACCGGAGCACCAAGAGGAAACACACATGTACATGGAGAGAACATGCACACCACCAACAATCTCCTTAAACCAAACACAAATATTCACAAAAGTATGGTACATTGCATCTAGTGTTTTATTTCAGTTATAGTATAACACATAACACAAATATTTGAAACCTAAAATGATATTATAAAACAGCTATATAGATTAAATATTTATTCAATAATAAAAACAAAAAATAAGTTCCACCTGATTTTCAACCTTTTAACGTTAAACTAAACCCATATTGAAACCACACAAAACCGTAAACATCATAATTATCGCTCCCAAAATTATAACTTCAAAAATCTGCAAATCGTATTGCAAAACGACAGAATGAATTATAAACAAAGACAGAATTATAAACAAAGATATTAAATTGGTGAACTATAAAAAATAGTATACAGTTTGGCTCATCCCGGTTTACCAGATATTTGACCATATATGACAGTTAAGCTTTTATTTTGGTAAGCTGTTCAGAGTTTTCCCACTTTCGCTTCTAATGCTAGTACAAATTCTGATCTTAAAATATATTTGCAAACAATTAAGTCAATGGGCCCCTCTTTGAAAAAAAAGTTGTGTAGATCCTTATTTGTTTTAAAGCAGTACAATTTGATTTAATTAAAAAAGATAAAGTTGTAATAATGATTTGTTTGTTTGTTCTTTAACCTTTTTATAGAATGAGATAACTGCCAAATATATTTTTTCGGATTGTTGTGGCATTTTTCTGGCTTTACTTCTATTCACTTCTTTCTTTTCTTTATTTACTTGCTTTTGATTTTTTTTTTTGGTATTTAAGTTGCTTTTTGCTTTCTACTTCTGTTCATCATTGAAAACTTGTTCTACAGATTGAATAATAAAAAAGGCCCCAAACAAATAATTAATACGAAACTTTCATGACCATACAAATCGAAAAGTTACACTGATATTAACTTTTGTTTAGAAACGTGAAATGACAGAAACAAGACTTAAGCTTTCTACGTCATAGTTTACATATTGTTTGTATGAGTAAACAATATGAGTTGCGCGTTTATCAGACACTGTACGGTAAACATGAAACAACTCCGGAACAGATAGCGGACGCTCACAGACGAGTTATGTGCTGCTGACGTGTAGGTAAGGAAGTGAACAGCTCTATCGGTCTGAACGTTGTCAGTTTGTATTATAAATGCTTTATTTATTACTTAATTTGTGCACTATTGTGAGGTGAGGAGAGAAGCTGGACCGGGGGAAAGGGAGAATTGCTGTTTGAAGCAGGCACTCGATTGTACGAGCTTTTGTGATGCTAACAATCTGGCTAAATCCCTGTCAGGTCGGATTATTGAGTGAGAAGAAGCCACAGATTACAGACTGTAGTGTTGGAAATGTATCCTGGTCTTTATGTCCACTGTCAGGCTCTCTGTAGTTTGGTCAAAGATGATTGAGCAAATACAGACTTTGAACAGACAAAAATACTAGTAAGTACTAACCAGCTGTCAGTCTACATAAGAAAATAAACGACATCAAAGTCCATTTTAACATCTGATGCTAATAATCAAATGGGGGGCATTTATTTTGCTCAGTCAAATCAGATGTGCGCGTTGCATGCTGGGTAGCGGCCGCCATGTTTTAGGACACACTACCAAAACAAATGGACCGTGCGAAGAGCACGATAAGATAAGCTAAACCACTTCAGGTGTGTAGGACTCACTCGGGCACCTTCAGCGAGTGACCCGTGGTTCTGTGCCACATGCACTAAGATGCACTAATGTCAGTGATATGTCAGTACTTGAAAGTTATATTACCACTTCTTTTACCTCTTTAATTTATGCCTTGAATTTGTTCTGAAATGCTTTGTTCTAGAAAAAAAAATCTGACTTCACAGAAGTGTTAGCAATTTGTGTCAGAGGGGTACACTCGGGGCATAAGGTTTACCTTTTGTATTGTTTACTTTATCAATTTTATGTTGAAGGTTGCACTGCTACTTTACATGTTATCTGCACTACATTCTGTATGTTGATTATACTGCCACTTTACTCATCTGCACTACATTGTTTACTTGAATTGCAATTATTTGTTTACCTTTTGTATTACGTGTTATTTAAGTTTTGTATGTTGATGCACTATTTGTTATCTCTACATTGGTACTATGATATTTTCAGTG
>JAOTRQ010000029.1:3104021-3114373 GCA_028565875.1 Hoplisoma paleatum
AATTTTGTATCAATTTAAGTCACTAGCATGTTTTTTAATATGATGTATAAACCTACTAGCTGTAGAACGGAGTAGAATTAAATGCGTTAACATTCAGAGTATGTCGTGAATAGAGAATAATTAAGATACACTAGATGAATTATAATTATTTCTTTATTGTATTTATTAAAACAGTAATCCTTCTATTTATCTACGACAAAATAAACTATAATAAACACTAAACTGATACGTTTTCACTCATTATAATAGTACTTAAGCAGACATGACGTATCGGGGACCAAGGGTGGGCATTCCTGCATATCGGTAAACAATGTTAAGATCAGGCAGATGCTAATCCTAACAACTATAAATAGATATCTGCCTGTATATACATATTTAATAAACATACAGACGATTACGCCTCTATTTAGATCTAGAATACTTTTTTTACACTCTCAATCTGTGTACACATTTACAGGCACTAATGAACACACTCACTAGGGGGCAGCAGTGAGCACAATACAGATTTTCGGGGCAGCGGGCGGCCCTAGCCACAGCGCCCGGGGAGGAGTTAGGGGTCAAGCACCTTGCTCAAGGGCACTTCAGTCAAAACGTAGCGACTTCAGGATTTAAACCGGCAACCTTTTGATTACAGTCCAATCATAAGCCTCTAATCAACATCCCCATCCAGGATAGTTACTAAAACTGAATAACAAATACTGCTGTAACAAATAAAAAAAAATAAAGTAAAAACGAAGTAGCACTTTTAACTCTATTTGAAACATTTTAAAACTAAAAAGAGAAACTAAACAAGGCACCTGAGCCATGCAGAAAGATAACCGAGGCGCTGTGTTTCCCAGTCTGAGATACCGCACACTTCTGTAACTTCTGTACCGCCGCCATTTCCGTCGCGTGACTTCTCGCGATAGTTGGAAAGTCAATCCGCGCAGTTACTTTTTTTACAGATCTGTATACAATGTGTCTGTGTTTTGCTTCACGTCTATAATTTGAAGATTGACATTCTCATTATAACTCATTATAACACCGAACGCTTGTTACCTGGTAAACGCAGTATACTTAGAATGTTACTATCAAACAACAAAGGATGCGAAAATCGATGTTGAAGGGGTTAAACAGGGGCTAGCTTGCACCTGACAAAAATATACATGCTTGCTGTACCTTAAAGTATGAATTATTTTCTGGTCGTTTGCATTCTATCACTAAATATATTTGAGCTGTGGCAGACAATAGAGACCAAGTCATGAGACCTGCACTAGCATATATGCACAGTGCTATGCACTATGCACTGAAATGTAGTGTGTAATTCAAATTGTACAACGGTACAACGAAATGTTTTCTCTTCGCATATCCCAACTTATCTGTAAGTTGGGGTCAGAGCGCAGGGTCAGCCACAGTACGACACCCCTGGAGCAGACAAGGTTAAAGACCCAACAGTGGCTGTGTAGCAGAGCCTGGATTTGAACCCCCAACCTTTGGGTTCCGAGCCCCAACGCTCTACCCACAAGGCTACACTGTCCCTATTAGTGTAGTGTAGGGCAACAACAGTTCCTCTGGTCAATCAGTGACAAAAACATATTTACTGATGCAGATTTTCTTGCATCGAGATTTGTTTAATCTGTAAACATACATCTTGCAGTGTTTTGGGTCGGAGGAGTTTGCTTTTACAGCATGCTAATGTTGTGTGCAGGTGTCCAAATTACACACAAAACAGCACTTAAACTGGGTACTTTTTGCCCACGTTAAAAATATATTACAATATGTTCATTCCACTATAGTGTTCACTAGTAATATGCCAGATAAAGCATGATGAAGCAACAGTAATGTTGGGCTGTTTCCACAAATGCATACTAAAAGAGTTTGTACACAATTATACAATAAAAAGCTGTCACATTACTAATTAAACGTACTTATTGATATCCACCTAACTTAAGGAATACAAAAACACTGAAGCAAAAAATCATTAAAGAAGCAGTGACAAACCAATTTGCTCCAAATCCTATGATCACGATCAGTATATGGAAAATAATTTATTATATGTTATATTTATTATATATTTAATGTATTATATGTTTTTGTTTTAATAATTAGAAGCTACTGAATGTTTTTGTTTTCTCAGAATTTCTGAATTATATAGTTCTATAAAAAGGCTTGATTGATTAAAAACCGTTTCGTTGTAAATAAGGAATTAGAGGAATGTCTGGATCTACACTTTATTTTAAACACATTCTGCATCTGGAGATTTATCTTCAATAAACACAGATCTGTTTTGCCACGATTCTGGTATATTTCACTTGTTTTGAACACTCAGACCACACATTCAGTGTCCTAAGCCTAACTCCATAAAAAATGTCATCTTGTAGAATTCACAGGTCAGTTGCCAATTTGTGTGAGTATTAAATGTGTCTTTGAGTGCATGTGTGTGGTCAATCAGACAAATTACCTGAGTCATCTCCACAAATATGACAGCACAGATAATTCATCTTAAGTGTCTGTTTATTTCCTTTCTTTTCAGGCTTGTGTGTAATGGAACGGTATTAAAATATTGCCAGACAGCTTTTCAGTTTTATTGTAATCGGCTAACAGACTGAAATACATTCATGAGACAAATTGTTTCTGCAGTACTAATAAAGCATTGTTTTTAATAGATTGTCAAACAATAAAGCATTGCAAGTTATCAGAGGGACCTTGATCAACTCACAGGGACCAAACAACTGCAAATGGTTCCTGAGGGATTGTGATCTACATAAGACATTACAGCATATAGGTAAATACGTTGTGCCTTGTGATATCAGGGAAATCAGACCAACTGTCATCCTGACCTGGGTAACGCTGTGGTGAAAATAAAAAATCCATATATAAATCCATTATAAATCATTTGTCTGCATCATCATGTCCTTTGCAATGTATATTACTCTGCAACTGACCCCTTAATGCAATCAACACAGAACCTATATGAGTTTTCTTCAGGAGCTTTGATGAACTCATGATGCCAAACTGTCCACAACAGGATTTTACATTGAACTTTTAAAGTTAATAATTCTTTGTAATGACACACACACATCATTGACTGAAACACACATTTTATCTTTGCACATGTATTGCAACTTTCACATATTTTATTATTATAGTATTTTTGCACTTTACTCAGTTATATCCCAGCTGCTAATATTTCTACCTCACATACTATTTATTCAGTGTCATGTACTAACACTCATCTCTAGTCTTGTCTCTCAATTGTTTAGATTTGAAATATCCTTGTATTTATGATAGGCTATTTTATATTTATTGTACTATCCTACACTCAGCGTTCTATGTCTAACCGTGATCCTGGACTCCTGACTAATGAGTAACCACCACAATCATGTAAAACTGTGGTGAAAACATGACATTAAAGCCTCAATTAATAAGAAAATACTGCTTTTACAAAAGTCACACTACTTGTTGACTGCATGCATTCTGCAGAACTTAAGGTTATTTATCTTTTAACATAGTTTCTCTATTAATGTAGTGCTAGTAGTTTCTCTTTTTAAAATCTGAGTGTTTTTTTTATTTTACAGAGATGCCATTAGATAGTGTTTTAATAAGGTGTTGAGGTATTTATAAGCTGAGATAATATACACAGCACAGCACCATAAAACCAGGCTCATGATTGATATGCAGGCAAAGCAGCTCAGGATACTGAGCAGAAGGCACTTTGTTCTATTATAGTATCCACAGTGTTTATCTCTACAGTGTGGGAGTGCATGCATGTGGTTTTATGCATCCTCACATATGGAGTGTTTCATTTTTGACATCTGATGTAGCCGCAGGTTGATTTGTGTTTGCCACAACTAATGTCAACTAAGGCCTGATATCTGTACTGCTTTTGCAGCCTGTGAAACGTATGCCAAAGGAAACTGACAGCAATTCCATATTAATGCACATATGCTTTAGACTTAAAGCATCTGTTAGTTCACACACACAGGGTGCAATGATGAAGCAGTGGGAAGCAAGACAGATCCGGGTTGGTTTTCTTTGGGTTCTAGAATTTTGTGTGAATGTTCTGCCTGTGTTTGAGTGGCAAGCAGTAGGACCAATTGAAGCTACTGCAGTCGGTTTAAGTGTGAGCATGTGTGTGTGTGTGTCAGACTTGTGATGGAATGGCAACCTGTCTTAGTTATTTTTTGCTTTTCCTTCAATGAATCAGACCAAATGTGACCCTGGCTAGTATTTCAGCAGTGGTAAAACAGACAATGAATGATAAATGAGTTCGTAAACGTATAAACTGAAGACTAACACTTACTGCCAGAAGAGACACAAGTTCTCAATCTGTCTCAATTTGGGGTTTAAAGTCACCCCATAGTCCAATGCAATACTCAAAGCCTTTATTTTTATTTCCTTGCACCGCGAGAGAAAAATGGCACCAAGTGAGTCAGAATGGAAGGTTAATGCTTCTGTTAATACCTGCTTTGGTTTTATCATAGTGGAAAGTTTAAGACCACTGTGACAGTGAAGATTTTTCACCACACATATTTTTCCTTGGCTTTCTTTTCGTGTTGTTCTATTTTTTTAATGAGCTCATTGGTTAGTACCCATGAGCTTTGTCGTGGCACACCACTTAGCACTCATTAATCAGGACTGATGAAATGCGTGTCACATATTTGTACTAAAAATAGTGATGACTAAAACAACGACCCATTCTGAGTCAGGCTATTTCTATTTGATTTAAATTCCCCGTTTTTACTGGGGGACTTGGCCTTTAGAAGATTTCTCATGGTTCACTTGCTGAGGAGAGGGTACCCAAAGGCCATACTTGTCTTACTCTAATCAAAGGAGACACTTCATCCATTTGCTTTCTTTATATGTCATAGTTTATCAGGTTTATTAGTCTGTGAAGAACATTTCAAAACTGGGGGTTGATTTTTAATACAAGTAGGACATTTATAAGTCCAGCAAAAAACTCCTGATGATGCAGAACTGGTATGCCTTTGTTAAGGTTTTGTTGCACGACCAATCAGACATAGGTTATTTAATGTGTTATTTAGTAAAATTGTGCTTGATATAGGCATCACTTTGATCTTGAATCTTGATTCATCGTAACCTCTCCAAACTTTAAGAACTTCTACTGTACTATGACTCCTTGCCTTCATGTATATAACCAGCCACGAGTTACAGTACCAGTCAAAAGTTTGGACACACCTTCTAATTTAATGGATTTTCTTTATTCATTTTTTATTATTGATTGTTTACACATCCAGACCACGTCAGGGTTATTTGACTAAGCCTGAGAGTGATGCAGTGCTGTGTCAAATGACCTGGCTTCAACAATCACCTGAACTAAACCCACTTAACAGTATTTAGGATAAATGAGACCACAGAGTAAAAATAAAGCATTTACCAAATGCTTTGCACCAGGAAATCATTCAAGACTGCTGGAAAACCATTGCAGGTGGTACATGAAGTTCATTGAGAGATCATCAATGGCAAAATCAAATGCAAAGCTGTAAATTCCAGCAAAAAGGGGATACATTATCTAAAATATGAATCAGTCTCTGTTTAAAAAGTATTGTTGGTATCCAAACTTTAGACTGGTGAACATCCTTTAAAATTTAGTTTCTCTAGACAGGAGTTGTAGTTCAGCAGTTCAGAGATGAAAAATTGAAACACACAAACATAATACTTTAGGTTAATGTAATGATGTCAGAAAGCTTGAATGAGCAGACTATTCCCGTTTACATTGGAACCACAGATCATATGTGATCCCGGCATTTTTTAATATTCAGGATAAACACCACAAATGACTTCAGCTCCAATCCAGCTGAGGGCGCCGGGTCTTTGCTTCCTAAACATCCGGATCCGTGCCTCCTAAAACATTTCCATCTGACTTACACACTTGTGGATACTCAAAGAAGCTTTAAGCAGAAGAAGCAAGTCACCTGTTCAAGCCCCACTATCACCAAGCTGTCCATGTTGGGCCCCTGAGCAAGGGGCAATTGTGCGTACTTGTAATTGTACGACGCTATGGTATAGGTGTTTGCTAAATGCTGAAAATGTTAATGTCGAATGTTAAAAAACTGCAGAAACTTTTAGAAGTCTAACTATACATGGGGACCAGGGTCCAGTCTTTGCCGTTAGTCACTGCAAGTATCTGGGTCTGATTATTTACATCACATTCATTTTGTTTTATTCCCTGACTGCGTCTCTCATGGCCAAGTATGCTGCACTCCTAGGGGAGCATCCTGGCTCCCTTAAAATGCAAACTATGCTTTCATCTTAATACGTTGCAGATTATTTACATCACCTGCCGCTTCTTACATGGCACAATAAGAGTGTATTATTAAAGAGGCAATCTGGCTGCATTAAATTGCAGGCTATGCTTTCATCTGTCATGTGGCGTGCACCAGGACGAAGCTGGCTGGCTGAAGCCGAGTGGTTCGCTCACACCCCCGTCATGCTTCTATCTCGGTGGGAGTGTGTGCTTTTGGCCGTTTGTTCGCACCGTTTATGGCCTCACTTCAAAGCCCCCTAGTGTAGCTCTGCCAGAGTGCATCACATAACTCAGCCAACATGAAAGTGTGGCCCATTGTACGTTTCGTGTAAAACTAAAACAAACATGTTGGATGAGTATCAACTTAACGCGTGAGGTAGAGTGCCGCAGGTTTGGATCGCGACTGGGTACAACACAACTGTTTTTCTTTTGACTTAATATGTTTCGATTTATTTTCTGTATACACCTACAGCATTGCTGAGGTATTAGGTTTTTTTGGAATGTCTTTAGTGAGGCCAGGGAATTTTCTGGCAATGGCTTTTTATTTTCCCTCTGTAGACTTTGATGAGGATCAACATATTCTGTGTTCTTTATTCTGCCGGCGAAAATTAAAAGCATACGTGTCAGCACAAAGGTCAAGGGCAAAACGAGCTGTTACGGCAAAGTTGGATTTGAATGGGAACGTTTGGAGCAGGAACACTTAGAGGAGACAGTAATCTGTTTCAGTAATCTTTAATAAACTCAATGTACCGTGCTGTACCTTGAGGATTAGTCAAATTAAATCCATATTTACACAGTGTTTAATAGCTTACTAGATTTTCATGGTGCTGTGTTCTAATCTGTAAGTTTTTCCGTTGTATTTAATTATTGGGCCACTATTGGACACTTGGGCAAGGCGCTTAACCCTGTCACCACATGTTTTTTTTATTATATTGGTGCTATGATATACTATATTATTATATTATGTTATATTATTACTATATCACATTATTACTGTACTAACATATTGCTCTTACTATATAAGTAATAATAATATGTTGCTGTTTTTACTATTATAATAATATATTATCTATATTTAATTAAGGAATATAATACTTTTATTTGTCTATTTGTAATTACACATATACAGTACAACAATATTCTTTTGTCATAAATTCCAACTTGTATAGAGGCTCATTGATCCCCGTAGGACCTTGTTGGGTATGGGCAGCAGTAGGGGGACAAAGACAACATTAGAAAGGTGGTCATACTGTTATATTTGATGACTGTATACACCAATAATATTGAGGGAAATATCTTTAATATTTACTCATGACTGTTATCATTCCTGTAGTGATTTTCTATGATGTTCAGTACTCAGTTCCATACACCCGGTCTGTGTCACATGTGCGTGACTACACTTCCAATCGTGACCCTTCCTGGCTAACGCTTCAGTAATTAAAGTAAACACTGGCAATGAGAACCTGTTTGTCTTCATCCCCCAGTTCACTACTCACTGCACCACCTTTATGACTGTTCATATAATCATCTACTTTTACCAGAATGCTTCCCAGAGAGGTTTTTTGTTGCAAACCGGGGAGCACCAGTTTTTAGTAACACCACTTTTTAGTAACAAAAAGCACTATGGTATTCTTTCACATTCCATTTCTCTCTTTCAGACGGGTCTCTGTTACATCGGGATAGAGATCTTGTCCCCTGCTTCTGCTCTGGTTATAAGTAAAAATTACTTTTTTTTTTATTTGGAAGGACAAAAAAGAAAACATTGGTGAGATGTTTGCACGACAGCCTGTGTACCCGAGGTTGACTTTGGACCAGCGCAATGACTCTGGAATCAATCTTCACACTTTGTTTTGATGGACCTGCCATGTGGAATGAAAGGAAAGCAAGGAAAGAGGCAAGAATGTGTGAACAAATGAAAGGAAAAGGGACACAAAATGATGCAATATGCAATCAGTAAAATGACATAAGACCATAAGCTTTTATAATTGTGAAAATACAATATCCAGTTTCAGAGGCATCAACAGAGATGATGAAATCAGTAACTTACTGAATAGCTTGAGCTTTAAAGTTTTGTTCTATATGTTGTACAAGAGGGCGTTGGTACATGCTCAACCTCCCAGCACGGATTTATTTAGTAACAGTTGCTTTATGCTGCATATTCAAAATAGCCGATTATCTTCTCTGTCTTCAGAGTTCACGTGAAGTATGTGGTGCTGATACAGAGATTTTGAGGATTTGCGCCTCGAGAAACCCTATAGTCTCCGGGAGAGGAGAGTCTGGGTGGTTCCTGATCTAATTTGCAAGCCCTATTCATACTCCACCCTCACATTCTGTTCCCAGATCATCAGATTGTGATGGCTCATCTCATGGTTCCAGCTCTCCTCTACTCCATCACATCTCGACTCTTGTGTTCTCTTTGCTTTGAAATCAGACCCCTTAGCAAAGAATATATTTATTACCCCCCTACTCGTTCTGCTTTGAAGAAAATAAGATAGAAAAAAGGCTGAAGTTATGAAGTAATCTCTATTTCTCTTTTTTAATTTGTGGGATCTCTTCTTTCTTTGTGTGAATCTTAGCACAGGCAATAAACTGTTTGAGCATTTAACAGACACAGTTGGTCGTGTATGAAGAAGAAACTGTTGACAAACAACATTCAAATACTTTAAAGATTAAACATAGTTGAGTTATCAGGCACTATGCAGTAGGGAATTGTGTTTAATGCATAACTACAAGCTAAAATCATTTAACGGTGAGTTACATTGAAGACACCGATATATTGCTCAGTATTATAATAACTTAAGACATTAAACTTATAGAACGCTCACTGCTTAGTCAGCTGTCTAAGCAGCCCTACCAGTCAGAGTTTTGTGAACTATGTCGATATAAGCTATGTTGTTTATGTATAGACCTGACAAAATCTACTACCGGTTAGCTTATCATTCAATTTTATTATACAAATCATCATCTCATGTGGTTGTAAAATAAATCATAGCTCCTGTCTGATAGAACATCTTCAATAAAGTAGCATATTGTTGTTAACAGGTATGCAGTTTTAGAAATGGAAACATTAATTAGTTAGGCTAAAAAGAACTTCCTTTGTAATGCTGTTTATTTTTTAACCAAATTGCTCCCATCTCTGGTAAAAATCAATATATCTTTAGTCTTAGATTTGTAAACGCTTGCAACAGCTGCTCCCATTAGGGGTCACCACAGCAGATCATGATCTGCATTACTTATTACCCATCAGATGGTCATCTTGAAAAAATGGCATTAAACCTGGGAGTTTCAGCTCTCTGCACTGATGTGTACTATAAACTAACACCAGCTAAACTGTCAGAGATTACAAAAACAAGCTTTATATACACTCACGATGATCAAGAAAGAAATAGGGAACAGCTGGGAGTGATTAACACAAAGAGCGAATAACAGGCAGGGGGCGGAGATATGAAGGTTGTATACACAAAAACAAACAAGCTGAAGTTCTCATGGCTATTATCGTGACACCTTGTAAGAGGTTAGAGAATCGGATGCACTTATTCACATAAATCATCTATACAAATATGTTTGGGTTTAGGTACTGCTAATCATAAGGCTGCTGGTTCAAGACCCACCACTAACAGGTTACAAATATTACATACATTTGTTCTTTTTGATATTATTATCAACTGGTAAAGTAGATTTGCATTTTAGGGTCATAAAAATGAATTGCATGTACTAAAAAGCTTATAAAAGCTGACGGTGTTAAGGCTGTGTTGTCTAAATATATATAAATAAATACATTCACACACTTTATTGACAAAGAAGCAGTGTTTAAAAAGTCTCAAACCAGACCAGACTCCAGAGTTACATCCCTCAAAATATAATTTGACAGTTTTAAGAACTGTGGGAAGCAGCTGATCCAGTTGTGGTCATCATGCAGCAGAAAGTTGCATTAAAACCGTAATCACACATTTTAACTCCATTTAGGTTTTTGTTGGTCTCAGTTACAATGCAGTTTAACTAAATGCCCAGAGCATTAAGGGTCACGTTAAGCATCACACACACACACACACACACACACACACACACACACACACACACACACACACACACACACACACACACA
>JAOTRQ010000029.1:3121874-3135030 GCA_028565875.1 Hoplisoma paleatum
CTCTCTCTCTCTCTCTCTCTCTCTCACACACACACACACACACACACACACACACAAACACACAAAGACTTTTTTATAAGTGCAAAGGCGATGACTGTTTATAGGGAAAAGTTCTGTACAATTCTGTCTCCTGCCTGCACAGCACATTGTATACAGTATGTGTAATTTAACTTACAGTGTGTGTGTGTGTGTGGGGGGTGAGTGTGCGTGTGTGTGCGTGTGCGTGTGTGTGCGATAATCATGCAATGCAGCTGTAGCCAGTTCCTAGCTGCACTTGCAGGACTTCACAATCATACTGGAAAGCTGCTCGATTTTTGGAGTCTTGCCGATGAAATAAAGAATGGTCAAAGGCTCCAGGTCCTGGGACACACAGCACGGGGAGGCCGATGCTTCTGGATTAATGGTATTATATAAACCAAGGATCTGAAAAAGAACACAGGACATTTAGAGTGAGTAAATTCCGTTAGGGGTCACCACAACGGATCACAATCTGCATTTGATTTGACATCATTCTCATATCGTACTGGTAAAGTTTGGTGGTTAAAGCTGGTTTAGTTTTTTGTTTTGTTTTAACTCTTTAATTTATCTGTGTTTGGTACTGGTAGGTACCAAGGTTGTGCGTCCTAATGGCTAGGCTGCCAAACACCAACACCAAGATTAAAATCAGTGAAACTCAAATCGAATCAATGTTAATTTCTTACAGACAAAGTAAAACTTGTGCAACCGTATGACTTTTGACTGTGAGAGGAAACCAGAGTACCTGGAGGAAACCCACACCGTCTCAACACAGAAAGTCCCGGCACAGAAAGAACCGGACCAAGGACTTCTTGCTGTGAGGCGACTAAGCACTAACCACTAAGCCACGATTGTAGTTCTATTGTCTTACAACTTGAAAATGAAAATCTGCACATCACACACAAACAAAATGATTTAGGTGTGTGTAAGGATTGCGGTCTAGGAATGTAAAATGCGATATACCCTTGTCACCTTTTAAAATGAAACGGTGTTAAAATACAGTGGCCTCTATGTGGTCTGTTCAGCTGTAACAACATCCTCAGTACTGAGAACAGAGCAGAAGACTTTGAGTAAATTTGGTTAAAGAATGAACACATTTGTATAGTTGGCACTGATGTTGATGTTCCAGTTTATTTTAAAGCTGTCCAGCTTATAGTTCCTTTAAACTCGGCTTTGTCTTTATGTCTATTATACACAGAGGCACGGTTGTAGAAACACGAAAGGACCTGCTTTAAATAATTGGAAGCATAGAATATTTATAAATCCGTATATAAATAATTAAATACAGTTGTTAGTGGTTGCTTACCTTGCTGTGTTGGGTGTCTGAACTCCACAGATAAGGACATGCTCCTGCACAGAAGTTGGCATTATAACCTTTGGGCTCATGGATCCACCTCCATCCCAGGTCCTTCTTAAAGTCAATGTACAATGAACGCAGGCAGCAGTTGTCCTGGACGTTCCTGCAAAATAACACAGCTGTTTTATAATACTCCAGATGTACAGTACCAGTCAAACGTTTGGACACATCTTTATGAGAATTATACTTGATGGCAGTGCTATCGGCTTCACAAGGAGTCACCTGGAATAGTTCAACAGTATTGAGGTCGAACCATTCCAGGAGTTCTCAGAAATGCTGAGCACTTGTTGACAGTTTTTCCTTCACTCTGTGGTGCAATTTATCCTAAATCATCTTTCGGTGAGGTATTTCTGGAAGCCTGGACATCTGACACAACACTCCACTCTCTTTATTGGTCTAATAAGCCTTATATAGCCTAGAGGTGTGTACAATGTAGAAATGTTAAATGAGAAGATATGTCCAAACTTCTGACTGGTACTGTAAATAAGATACTGTCTGAAATAGATCGTAAGGATGCTAACCTGGAGCAGAAAGCAGCATCCAGGGCTCGTTTCTGTCTGTGACTTTTATGTTGGGACTCCAGACGGTAGGATGGGAGCAACATGAGAAGCAAGTGTGGAGACTGACCACTGTGACGTTTAAATTTCAATCCTCCACCATGGATGAAGCTATCATCAATCCCTGTTAATAAAATATGACAAGTATATCTTCAATTAATTACGATTAATCAACATGAACTATCTGCCACCCGGATTATTATTACTCACCTGCAAAGCGGGCTTCCAACTCTTCACTCTTGTTTAGTATGATATTATTGTTCGATGGCACAAATGTGCAACATGGACAGTGTAGGCTGATCTTAAATCCATTGTTTCTATCTGCGGAAGACGAAAGGAGAAAGAAGTCAGACAAGCTACACCAGTAAGGGTTAATAATAATATTATTAATAACTGCCTAGCATAAGCTAGTCGATGGCATAATCATAAGCGCCTCCGTCTCAGCAATGCTGACTTCTCATCCATCACAACAATCCACACAATGATGACAATCCCTACCGTTGCAAAAGTGTTTAACTTCATCCTATTTACAGCATTCTGCAGATAACTTTATCCAAACTGACTTACATAAGAATTGCTGTAAACAGCCTGAGCAATTAAGGATTGTGATTGCTCAAAGGTCTAATAACAGCAACCGAGCAATGGTGAAGGTTGAAGGTCTTTTGGGTTACTACGGCTTTTTATTTCAAGTAGCTATTTTCCATAAATGGACTCTCTGCAAAATTATAGATTAAAATAATAATAAAAAAATCCCAATGGTTGAGATTAACTAGCATGAGGCTAACTGAAGTAATTGCTGTCTAAGAAGTGCAATAAATAATCTCCCCCAACCTGACCAAGCATCTTCCGAAAAGGTTATAGCAAGCAATGGTGTTAGACATAAAGATCACTGACCTTCTACTCATGAGTATAAATGACAATTTATCATTTCTGTCAAATCAAATTTTCTGTTTAGCATTTCTGTTAATCAAAAAAAAGTTGGCTAATCTCAGGGGTCCAGGATCATATATGTACACAAAAATACATTAAAAAATATATCAAATCAAATTCAATTTTATCGCTTCGCACATCTTTTTCTCTTTGCATATCCCTCGTCTGTAAGTTGGGTCAGCCGCAGTACGACACCCCACTAGGTGCAAATCACTGAGCGAAACACGTTTGACCATGTTGCCAGTGGGTTTCCACTGGGTACTCCGATTTAGTCCCAGAAGCAAAAGAAATGCAGCCAGGTTAACTGGAGATACAAAATGTGTGTATGTGGTGTGTCTCTGTACCCTGCAACAGACTGGTGACCTGTTCAGGTGTTTTTACACCCAGTACGTGTCCCACCATGTCGCTAAATAGAAGTAAGCGCTAGTAAAACTAGTAAAATGGATTGATGGATGGACATTCGGATGAACCCGAATGACCTAGAATAGAAAACAGAAATGTACTTTATTTCACGACACTAAGACCTGATGTAGCAGTAATGTAGTTCTTAAGCTACTTTAGCCATGTAGCCTTTTGCAGACATCTTTCATGTGGCTAGGATGCATTTTTATTCGAACTCTACCAGAACAGTTTAAAACACTTTGTTTTGACAAATGTATCTAACCTAACATGTGTTTTTTTCTCTCTTACCTCTGTGGAGCAGCCACTCACTCACTGCCTCCGTCACGTCAAATGACAGCCACTCGCCCTCTGTTCGTGTTTTCACCACCTTGCTGTCGATATATCGCTGCGTGGGTGACGCGAGTTCTTTATGACCCAGAATCTACAAGAAGTAACAGAGAAAAAGAAACAGTTTAGTTTAGTTGCACAGATTTGCTGAATGGCCACTAACATATCTACATCTGTCATCCTCTCAACCTCCCTTTAAAAAAAAAGTTCTCCCATCTCGTCGCAGGCTCCCTGATCGATTAGCCAGGTCTGGGAAAAATGCTCAGCGGAACTATGCTGGCAGAAAAAGACACTGGCTTGAATGTGCTGTTATGGCTCTGTCCTTCGTGGCTGTGTGTTTACATTGGAGCATGAACTCCTTAATGTGTTAAACACTGCTCGGCCCTGCAACACCGAGAAGCCACGGCAAACCTGAGACACAGGCAAGGAGTGCATGCTGGAGCCACTGCAGGCAAGAGGGACTACCCATAAACCCTAGAACAGCTGTGATTTGGTACCTGCAGCTTGATTTTACACTTTAAAGCTCATTCACATGATTAAATAACATTCTTACAGTTAGACAATAACAGCTGAAGTTTGCAGAGATGAAGAGAGTCAAACGTGCTCTTAGTGTACTTAGTTCCTGCTACTGAACAGACATTGTGTCATTTTAAAATGATCACTGACCCTAAATACTAATTTTTATAGGCATGTTGAGGGTTTATAGGCAATAATGAATAAACCAGAACATACAAGAATTCTACTAGTCTTCATTCTACAATAAAGCTTAAAAATGAAATGATATGGGCTATAGCTATTGCCTGGTCAGGATCACGGTGGGTCTGTATTACTGGGGGAGGGTCAGTAAACAGCCTGGATTGTGAACACAATGGACAGAGAGACCCCACGGAGACCCTCCAGTGATCCCAGTATATTTACATTTACATGCCCAAAACGACTTTTACAAGAGACATTATACAGTCTGAGCAATTGAGAGGGAAGAGCATTGCTCAAGGGTCCAACAGTAGCAACCACTCAGTGGTGAGATTTGAACCTGCGAACATATTAACCACTAGCTTAGACAGTTTACAGACAGCACCGTAGCCTCAATACCATCGTTTTCCTTTTATAGCTCAGCGTCAAATTCATATTTGCACCACAAAGTAATTCACCACCACGGTGCTAGATGGATGTAGAGTTTCTGAGGGTTCTGGCATATATGTGTTTACCCTCAGCTTTTGGCAACAAGAGAGACAAGTCGTTATAGACTTTAGCTGATCGATATTGAACAACAACGCTTTTATATGTTGGATCATACAAAACACATCATAAACATCAAGCCACCGACATATCCAGAGAGCGAATACTTTATTTACAACTGTGTGCATTTCATTGTTTTGATGGCAACCGTGCTCCTCCAATGAAAAAGCTCTTTGTACGCATTGTGGTCGCGTTGACACACGCTCTCCGCATTGCGATTTGTTGATTTGACCCAGAAGTATAAACTGGCTTTAAGAGCCTTGCTCAAGAGCCCAATAGAAGCAGCAACTACTAGTTCAATTCTTTAACCACGAAGCTACAACTGCCATATAACATTTAAATTTGCAAAGTGACAACATGCACATGTACTGTTTTAATGGACCAACTGTAGCAACTAGTCAGTGGTGAGATTTGAACCAACAACATTCTACTTACTAGTACTAGAACTGCATCATAAGATAAGGATGCAAGTGATGTGGTAAAATATTATGACCCTGCCTCCCTCTGTATTACAATGATTGTATTACATTTTAAATGGTGTATTTTTCATTTTGGAAAGCATTATCACCTCCTCTCTACTGTCTTTTATATCATCCTTATCTTCGAAGTTACGGCGCAATCGTATTAGTAGTAGACCATAAGCTGAAAGGTGTTCCGCTTTAACCTCATATAAATAATCCATTTTGGTTATTTAGAAAACCTTTCAGAACGAGGCAAAATAAAATATGGTATAGACCGAGCCTCTGGTTTGGCTTGTTTCGGAAAGGGAATTTAGTGCTGAAACAAATGTTCTCCCTTTGCATTTCAGTACTACATATATCATCATAATCCGTATGTTAGGGAGACTGAATCCCAGCTTAGCTAGTGTTTACTGCACCTGTCATGGCTGCCTTTAAGCAGAAACAGCATGATGGGAGGGGGCCAGAAAAGGGCAGGTGGGATCTACGGGTGGATAGTGCAGAGTCTTCTGAGACCCTCCGTAATGACGACGCAGCATTCCACATTCACTTCTCCATACAAACAAAAAAGATGATCAATGGACTAAAACACCAGCTTTAACGTACTCCCCTCTTACTACAACACATCTATAAGGTGCAGTCAATGAATGAATTATTTCTTTGATTGTTGCTGCTTTGTCTTTGTCTCATATATCTTTGAGTCACATAATTATGACAACAATCTACTTTGCACAGCTATGACATCCTGGTATGTTGTCCCAAGCATCTGGAGCCATGCTGACTGCAATGCATTCCACAGGTCTTGCAAAGTGTGTACGAGAGAATCCGTAGAGCAAACATGGCAATCAAGGCGGTCCCACAGATGCTTAATTGGGTTAAAAGTCTAGGGAACTAAAAGGGGGTCAGGACAGTACTTGTACTCAAATGTAAATCTTGTAACCAGCAGTACGTCTCTACTGCCACTCACATTCCATACAAACTACTCAATTTGGATGAATCACCTGATAAAGCTCAATGCGCTGCTCTGATACCCGGGCCTTTTGATTTTGCAGTCTGAAGATTCTCAGCTCAGCTTTCACCAGGTTGGAAGCGTTCTTCTCCATGGAACTCACATCGAACCTGAGCCGTCTGAAGTACGGGTTATAATGAGTTGCAGAGATTACATCTGTAGGAAACAAAACATGGAACAATTAATCACATTTGACCCAATCCATTCAGTGAAACACATTTACGCACCCTAGTGAGCCAGTGGTAGCTCAGTTGTTAAGGTACTTGACAAGTAACAAGCAGGTTCCTGGTTCAAGCCTCACCATGGCCTCCAGGTACTTGCTGAAACTGGACACACTACTAAACACACACTAGGGGGCAGTGAACAAATATGTCTGGTGCAGTAAACAGCCCTAGCCACGACGGCTGTGGAGCAGTTAGATACCATGCTCAAGTGTTCTTAAGTCATGACAGTTTTCTATCCAGCAGTTAACGGCTGCCAGACAATCTGATTACTGAATATCAAAGGAATTAATTGTTTATTTTTAATTTAATTGTTTAAAAATTGTTTATTTTAATTTAACCTTAAATTTTACCAGACAATTCATTAAGAGCAAATTCTAATTTACAACTGAGTTAACAAAACAAACAAAACAATAACTCTAATAAAGAATATAACAGTAAAATTATTCCATTATGAGACTAAGAACAATTGATTAGGACTGAAGGAGTTACATGCATTCATAAAAATCAATAAATTAAACCAAGAAAACAAATAAGAACCCTGTTTCTGTGGTTTTGAACAGTGTTCCAATCGTCTGCAACCGCTGACTGAAATATAGACAAATAATAAGAACCATAAGGAACTTTCAGGTTAATGAAGTGGGCTTTAAAGAATCTGTAAATAGGAAGATGTTTGTCCTATAAACGTCTTGTAAATAAATAACAATTATGTAAAAAGAACCAATTAACCAAAGAGTAAACCAAGCATCACATTTGATTAAATCAGTGGTTTTATCAGCTTGTCTGTAAATGGACTAAACACTGGTCAAACATCTCTTATGACCTGCATTTCTACATGGGAAAGTTGGGCCCAAAAGTGCAAGCACACAATGTTCCTTCATGTGTCTCTAAATCACAGGCCGCATCCGATACAATCATTTGTACAGAGAACCTTCCAAAGAGTTCCAGGAGACCTCTGGACTCCACCTGTAGCAACACCTAATCCATTATCAGAACAAGCCTGACTTGGAACAGGTGCGAGCGCTTGACTCGAAACATCAGAGTTTAAACCATCCAGTAAAAAAAACTTTGAGATCAGACAGATATTTTGACAGGGCACGTTAAGGATAGGATAAGCAAATTGTGTTGACGGAGGCTAATGAATGTGTCGTGATCCTGAATGTCTACAATAAATCCCTCAAAAGGAAATTTTCTGTAAACAAATCAGAGACAGCTGGGGATCCAGTGCCTGCAAGAGTCCAGCAGTATAGCAGCGCTTGCATAATACTCAAAACCATGTGCGCTAGCTGTGTGCCATTACCAGGATCTGTTCACTGTGTAGCAAGACCACAGGAAACGTTCAAACAGTGGCATGGAAACATTCTGTTAAACAAACGAGAAATACCAAAAGAACAAAAACCTGGCTCACACACATGGATGGTCGTAATCTTAACACATTATATAATTAATTAACAACATTCTTTTTTCCGCTTCTGCTGTAAGGCTTTACGGCCAGATAGTCACAGTAAATTTAATGGTTTCATGTGCTTTTTGAATAGATGATCTAGTAACAACACAGAGCTTAATATAAAAAGGAATCATTAAATCTTCATAATTTGTGCCTACTGTTTTACTTTTTAATATATGTTTAAATGCTCTATATTTTTATATTCTTATAGCTTGTATATAATATATTTCCAGTAGCATTGCACATACCCCAATGAGATAACAAATCTATCGTATCGTAGGTTCAAATTAATTGGAGCTACATAAACCCCCTTGTCATGAGTGTAAAGAAGTGGTTACACAAGTAAATGAATATTTGCTGAAACAGACATAGAGCTGCTGAGTCACAAAGGTTTTTACAAAAATGATGCATTGAACATATGTGCTGAGTTATCAGTTGTGGTCATTGGTCAAGTCTACATGAAAAAAATCTGTACAAAAATACAGTCAATACAAAATGATTCTCTAAAACAATTGGTGCAGACGTGCTTATAAATACTGCTTGCATTTGGTTAACATGCATCGCATGTTTTTTTTTTACATTTTGAACCCCAACCCCCCTCCAAAATTTTCAGCCCATTAGGGAATGGACTGCTTTCATATGAATAATGAACCTTTCCATCCATTTTTGGAAAGATCTACGCCATTTAAACTCTAAACTGTCCGCTCTGGTCATCAACCCATGACTTGTAAATATTGTCAGGATATGCCCACCCAGTAACCCACCACACCCAAAGTAGTTTCCCAAGTTTGAGAAATCAATGCCAAGTCTATATCATTCAGCACAATGATGACGCTCCAAAATGAGTTCAACACTTACACACACTCACCCACCGGCCTCGCCCATTTCCAGCCCCATTCAATCCCATTCATTTTTTGAGAATTCAAGACATTATCTTTGTTCCAACACCAGCTAGTAGGTGTGTATTTATCTAAAGAATATTATTCATTTAATTCTGAAGTAAGTACAAAATACTGTACTACAAATTTTAAATTACGCCCAATTTGGAAACTTGATGAATAGCAAAACCTCTCCATTGTTAAAAGTGAGTATTGAATCAATAAACATAAATAACCTAAAATCAGTGCATCAGTACATACCAAGTCAAAACATATTTATTCCACTTACTTTTATTGTCTTCAACATGTAATAATAATGTGGTGGTTTGTGAAAATGGATCACATACTAGTACTAGACCTAAAAAGTGCTACAGGAGCTCACATTGCAGTTTACCATGAGGCTGTAAGCCAGCTGTAAACAAACATAAATTCCCCACTGACTGAAGATTAGCATGATTCTTCCCATACTACGACAGAACGCAGTTACGTTCCCAACCATTTGTAAGCCATATGTGCTTACCATGATCAGACAGATATAAATCCTACGTGGCTTTATTAGGGCCGAGCAATAGCATGCTTAGTGGCATCGGACCCAGTACGAAGCCTCAAATTGATGGCTGTTAGAAGGTTCAGAAGCTGGGGATTATAGAGCCACAGTGGTTTGTTTTAAAAAAAACTTACACAAGCAGGATGTTCACTCAGGATGGGAAGAAAAAATGCTTAGCAGCTGGTTCTAGAGTCAGCATGACACAGAGTTCAATCACAGTTTTTATAGAAAACCATTTACTGGCTCTCATTTGAATAGGGAATGAACTCAGTATGAGTTTGTTGGATAAGGTGGACTGTGGTTGTTTTGTTCATGAATGAGCAAACTCAGCAGAGTCACTAAAGTCATACGTTTACTTACATCTGTGGTACGATACCAGTCAAAAGTGTAAAACATCCAAACTATAAATAAAAAAGTGTTAAACAAACCAGATTTTGCTTTCATAACAGCTTTGCACATAACACCTTGCTTTGCCATTAAGGTTCACATAAGGAGCCACCTTGAATGGTTTTCCATTAAACCATTGAAGAAGTCCCCAGATATTTTGACCACCTGTTGACCACTCATCCAATATCATCTCAATTAGGGTTAGGTTAGGTGATTATGGATGGAGGCCAGATCATCTGAGATAGCACTTCATGTGTCTTTCTTGGTCGCATAGCCTGTAGGTGTGTACAGTATAAAACAAAGAAAAACATCAAGAATTGAATAAGAAATGGCGTCCTGACTTTTGACTGGTAGTGTATATTCGGTTTACCTTTCTCTACTGAGATAAGATCACTACTCTAAAGACTGTGCTGTATTTAAGCTTTTGTTTCTTTAATCTTATTTCCAACTGCTTAAAGGTGTTCATGAATGTGGTTAGTATTTGGTAGCATGCCTTCAAAATCTAGCCTTCAACAAGCGTCTTACAATAAGCTGCTGGAATTTTGGCACCTTCTTCTGAACAACTGCTGTAACCGAGTCAATTTTGTGGGCCCCCTTGCTCACACACAGTGTTTCTGTTTTGCCCCATAAACTATTCATGGGACTGAAGCTTTGTGATGAGCACTTATTCCACTTTTACATCCTTGTAAAGATGTTTGGTGTCACTGTCAATTAAAAAAGCCCATGATCAACAATGGTTTAGCTTTCTGGGTAATGTATAGTGATGCTTACATCACACCAAATTTTTCCTTCTCCACAATGTTACTTACTTTGTACAGCACACCAGTCCTGCAGCAGAACTCAATACCAAAACCTAAAACATCAATCTAAGGGTTTTCTTGGAATGAAACACTCCAGCTTTTCTCTTTTTACGTACTGATGGTCGGTTGTATCCAAGCAGTTTACAGAACTACTGCTAGTCTTTAGTCAATTTATTGTATAACTTAATAACTATAATAAAATAATGTATTATTTTGTTAAACCTTTTTCATTAAGTTTGTTATATCTCATGCAGTCGGCCATCATAGGATGTCCCCTATTGAGTCTGGATCCTCCAGGGTTTGTTGCTTTCTGAGGTTTTTTTGGCATTCCTGGGAGATTTTCCTGCCACAGTCGCTCTAGGTTTGCTCAATGTTTTTTTTATTTGGTCTTTAACTCTGTAAAGCTGTTTTGTGAAAATGTGTATATTAAAAGCATTATACAAATAAAAACATCTCCTGAATGACAAAAATGTAACTGGTCATAACAGCCAAACAGTTCCATGCAAACGTCCCCCCAACCTCAAACTCAATGGCAGTTCTGGAACAGGGAAAGAGCTCAGCGCTCATGCCAGTCCCCCCATGCCCCCCCTGGTGTGGAGTGGACTGTTATTAGCCTTTCTAATAGAGCCACTGGCCCCAGCCTTGCCCCCCCTACTTTTAGCCTAGAATCGCCACTGATCAAACCAGAGACATTTTCATAATGTAAGATCTTTGCCCACATGCAGTTTGCTGAGGGAGCATGTTTAGGGTCAACACACATAACGGGGCACATGTCCAAATATCTAGGATGAAGGCCAGCTAACTAATCTACTCCAGTGGAACTGTGGACCTTCAAACACCCCCTCTTTTACCTGCACTTAAAACTACAGGCTGGCTGCCAACAACTTGTCAAGGTAATTGCTTCCTAAATCCGGCACATGTACAAGTCTAAGGGATTTGAAAATCAAAGAATTGATTTATAAAGAAGTATTTTATAATTTAACTATGAATGTGTTAATGTTAGCGCACTGGTTTCACAATTTTAAACACCTCTATTATTCTAGCAGTAAATATACGTTTTAATATTTAACTGGTCATTAACACAGAAGTGCTTTTGAGTTGGTAATGATTTAAAACCATCCAAAAAAGGGACAAACAGTTCTCCAATCTTAGGCTTTTGATGCTCTCTCACTTTCCATTCCTCCCCCTCTCTCTCATAGATGATCCCACTGACACAGAGCCAATACTAACTTTTCACTGTATGACCAAGCGGACAGATGGGCCAAGACTAACGAAGCTCGTTCTAGCTTCTTTCCCATCCATCACCAAAAAAAATCACACTTCAAACTTCCAGAACCCCGTCTTAAGGAGCAGAGTTTATATAAACTTCTCCAGAGCATCCTGCCTCTATGAATGAATTTGCTGTGTTCAGCTGCACACAGGAGACGCTGACCGGAGGGTTAAGCGCTGCTCTGTGATCTGTGTGGAAAAGTGTGCGATTGTGTGTTTACACACAAATTACATCATATATTATTACACACACATACACACAACAACAATGCAACCCTCTAATCCTAGTAGACCACATTTTTCATGTTATGCGTTAGCTCTCTGGTGGTTTAGGGCTGACTCTGTAAGCAAACCAAGCATTTTCTGAGGTTCAGTAGTGAAGAGGAGAGTGAAAACCACACTACCACTGATTTATATGAATGCACTGTGAAACTGATCCACCACAGCTGGCGCCACTGTGCTCTGAATGCCCACTTGGCATGCCCAGAGATGGGCACACTGCAGAAATATGCTGAAAAATGAAACCTCAGAGGATATGAGGATACGGAAACCGTTTAAAATGAAACATGTGTGAAATTAACATTGACTAATGACTGTAATGATGCAACATGATTCTGTAACCTTTTAAGTACTTAAAGCTAAACATTATTAGATAATTAACCATTACAAGGCAGCCGTGGTGGTTAGAGAACTGAGCTTGTGATCGGAAGGTTGCCGGTTTGATTCTGAGAGTCAACAGGTCATGGCTAAAGTAGCCGAACCCTTAATTGCTTCCCGGGGTGCAGTGACTATGGCCGGGCACCACGCTGGGCACAAGTGCTAACTGCTGCGTTTAGTCTGTGTTTACTAATGTGTGTAAATGTCTGTTTCACTGCAATGTGTAAAAGCACAATGGTGAAAAAGTCATTTTATATTCGTACTACAAGCTATCCATCTTGATGCTTGCTCTGGTTACATCCTCTCTGTCTTTTTTAATCTATAAAATCCAGATCTCAATTAGCAACACTTTATATATATATGCATAGCTTTTAGCTTCTTTTTTTACTTTTATGCATATATATTTATACTCTAAACATATTTAGCTCTAATTCTTACTAAATACACAAACATTCGTTTTCTTGTATTGTATTTTTCTTCGTTGTTGATGTGTTGTTACTGCCATTGTTACAGTTGCTATTATTATTATTATTTTTCTTATGATGAAATATCCACCCAACAGGCTGACGGCATTACTGGGGACTTTAACCCAGGATCCCAGCGGTAGTGGGTTAGCGTAATTTACAGCTGCACCACCCGAGTGCCAAATGGTGATT
>JAOTRQ010000029.1:3365322-3384623 GCA_028565875.1 Hoplisoma paleatum
CACACACACACACACACACACACACACACACACACACACACACACACACACACACACACACACACACACACTGCTGTATGCTGTGACTGTATCACACTGCTCTATGTTGCAATTTGCACATGTTTTTGCAATTTTGCACCTCCAGATCTCTTTGCTGTTGAAATACTGTAATAGTTTTACTTTTATATTTTATATTTATTGCAATTTGTACCACTTTTATATTTATGCACTTTACTACATTACATCCTCGCTGCTAATATCGTTTCCTCAGCATCATGTATTAACACTCATCTCTAGTCCTGTCTCAGTTGCTTGTTTGGATTAGGAAAGTTTAAGATTATAAATATATTTTAGTACTTGTTGCTGTCTTTTTTTGTTTTTATTGTACCGTTGTGTAATTGCAGTGTCTATTTTATTGTTTTGTGTTTTCTCTGTTGCACCGTGATCCTGGATGAGCGCTGTTTTGTTTCAATATGTACTCGTATGTAGCTGAAATCACAAAAGACTCTATGACTATGACTGACCACAGTATGGACACTAAATAACTAAATTAATTTTAATATAACATATTATAATCATGGCAATGTGCAATTTTACCACTTGTTAGTGACAGAAGGTCTGCCTGTTAGTCTTGTTATTTGTAATAGTCCTTTGTTTACAAGAATCCTAAATATGCAAGTATAGGTGTGATGACATAAACATCATCACTCACCGGCAAGCCGAGCACTGGCACTATCATGTTTGCCCTGGCATGAGAACACTCTACTCTCTTCTAGTTAATTCAGTTGCTCTTATCCCCCTGAATGAAGTGGCCTCTTGTTGGAGAAAAACGCTCAGGGCAAAGCCTCACCTCTTTGCCCGCAGACATAATGCCCAGCTCCAGCGGTTCAAGCCTGGCCACGTGCTGGTTATTACACTCCCACAAAGACGTTCTTCAGTTCACAATTTAGAGTCCCCATAAAAACATTATTGTCCAACATTGGGAAGCATTTGTCCAGTCCACAAAGGAATCAAAAACCAAAATTCTGACCTCTCCAGTCCTTGGGGGTGCATTTTTCAAATTCTGTTCCCCCCTGTGCCACTCTTTCACCCACGCTGATGTCCTTCTTGCCTCGGTCCTACGCACTCAAAGTCAGAACAAAGGTATTTAAAAGGTTGCATGGTCAGAGCCTAAACCATAGAGCCATTTTGTGTTTTGGTTGACTAATGGAGTGGAACAGAAGAGTCCCTGTCTCGTATTTACGTCCACACAGCACTTTTTTACATCCCGGTCAGTCTGAATTGCGTGATTCTGTAAAGGTCCCACAGTGGCTCTTTTCTCCTCCACTTCAGCATAAGCATGAATCTATGAGCATCGTTAATGTACTAAATATGGCCACTTAAGCACACAGAATACCTGCCAAGCAAATGGGCAAGGTCAATTCAACCTATTAACCATATTAAATCTTGCAATTATGGTTATTAGTATTTAGTAATGTAAGTTTAGATAGCTTTGCTCCAGACAATTAATCATAATGGATTAGCCAATGACAAGGTGATGAGAGGTGCGGGTCACATGTTTGTTCGTTCTCCTCTGACCAGAATACGACTGACCATGAATGATCGAATATCAATATTCATTTTATCCTCTGCCATTTGATTATTATTCACGTCTTTTAGTAGTTGCTGTAGTGATGAGGTAGTATAGAGATACCAAAAATGTTAATTAATAAAATGAATGACTACAACTTGGTCTACGTTTACATATTACCACTGAGCATATTTCATTTTCAAGAACTTAATACTGCACAAGCAGTTTATGGGCCTTGATTAAGGGCCCAACAGTGGCAATAAGCAGGGCTTAAGTTAGTTAAATAATTAACTTTTGATTGTTATTTAAGTATCTTAACCCCTGAATCAAATCAAATTGGATTGAATTGTTTAATGTTGCACTGTTCTGGGTTTGTTTGGTAACAAATGGAGTTTGCATGTTCTCTCCATGTCTTTGTGGCTTAGTTCAAGGAGCTCTGATTTTCCAAATCCCACCATGGCCATCTAACCATAAGTAAGGTCCCAAACCTTCTTTATCTAGTTTCTAATCAACCTACATATGTGATCAACCTCCAGAATGTTTTTTTAACCTTGAACCAAAAACAAACCCATTCAGTTGAGATGCTAAATAAAATGTATGTCAAAATACAAATAAAAGAAAAAATAAATGTATTATATATAAATGTCACTGTACCTTTGTGACATTATCAGATATTAAAGTATTGTGCAACATTATGCTGAATAGACCAATAATTTATCCCATGGGGGCTCTTAGTGCACCAATTTATTAACTTATAACTTATTAACACTCATGTGGCACCTATCAGCTAGTCGGGTATCTAGTTTGGCGGAAAGGCGTCTTGCAACAGAATCGTGCCCCTATCCTGGTTAATCATGCCCAGTGTTTCATGGTTGAACCAGACCCACCCAAACCCCAACCTGGGTACAATGTTGATGATTAAATAAAAATGAATTATTCTGATTATATATAGACTTAATGTGGTAAGTACTAGTAAGCTATTACTCCACCAATTAAGAGGGTATTTTATTGTTGTCAAATCCTTCAACAATCTCTGATCTCCACTGACTTCTTCCATATGCCCCCTCCACCCCCTCTCCCCATTTCCAAGTGGCCCTGACTTGGTCGCTCTGGGAGAAGAGTACATTCTCCTTTCATCCCCTCTTAGAGGACAAACATCAGTCCCATCTCGCCAGCCATCCATATTCATGAGCCTCTTATAAATATCTGATAGCAGCCGATCTACAGCTGTTTAGCTCTGAGAGCAACACTGAGATCTTACACACTCACACACACACACACACACACACACAGAGAATCTAGCATACACACTCGTTGGTTGGTGCCCAATCGCAACCCATCATCTTGCTGTGTGCCCTAGCTTGCCCCAGATAGCATCAGCTCATTGCTCGGGTATCGTTTTCTGCTTAATTAAAGCCAAAGTGTCACCGCCAAATGAGAGAAGAATGCTTAAGAGCTTTATTTGCTTCTTCCTGACAGCGCACCACTTATCTCAGAAAGATAAGACAATGTTGAAAAGGGTCTTTCATAATTGTTACACTTAAACTAGCTGTTCCAAATAATCCATATATCTTAATATACTGTAAAGATACATGTCATTAAGATTTGTATTCAATAAAAAAAGAGGTGACACGATGGCTAAGTTGCCGTACATTTCAATCTTTATGTGGGAATCCTTATCCAGAAACAGTCCAGGTTCTTTCTTTGTGCTCTTTGAATGTTTTTGCCTTGTCTGTGTGGGTTTCTTTCGGAAGCTTTGATTTCCTACCACAGTCCAAAGACATTAAAATCAGGAGTCATGAATGTGTAAGAAATTAAGATAAATTTCTAATACATTAGTAAATAGTCATTTTGACCACCCATGCCAAGATGCCATCTGCCTGCTCATTTTTACAAAATTGTTTTGTACATAAACAACTTTCGTACAGAGTCTGTGGCTTACACATAAGAATGTTGATTGTTAGCTATTGTTTCCTCTATATTTTTGTCCTCTGTTCGATTTTGCTTCTCAGGCTTTTTCACAATTCTCTTACAGGTTTGGACTGGTAGTTGAATGCTGTGTGATTACTGTAATCAGATCACTCGGTTAATCAGAGTGTCCTGATGAGCGGCCCTCGCTGATTGTAACGTGGTGCCTCGGTCTCAGCATCACCCCTCCTCTCCACACCCATCCTCACTGTCTGTACAGCACTGAACCGGGACACATCTGCAATGTAACATCGATTGCACAACTGGACGAGTAAGAGATTGTGGAAAAGAGAAACGAGATGGGAAAACCCAAAACTTATTTGCATTATGCCGATTATTCACATTACATCGATCATTTTACAATGTAAAACGCAATAAAATAAAGAACATGTAGATGCATCTCTCCTCACAAATACACACGAATGTCCATTCATCCATCCATCCAACTATTATCTAGTTTTACCATTGCTAAATCTTATTCGGGGTCAGCAGGACACACAGGCACACACAATAAACATCTCAACAAGTCGCCAGTCTTTGGACTTTAAAAGGAAATCGGAGTACCTGGAGAAAACCCATGCAGACACAGAGAGAACATGAAAGCACCACCCAGAAAACCCTGGATTGCCTTACTTGGGATTCGAACCAATGATTTCTTGCTGTGAGGTGATGGTGTTATTCTAATTCTTATTCCAGTTCACAGCATAAAACAATACACATGTTAAACACACATATACCCTCTAATTGTAAAATTGAAAGGACTAATAATTTTAAAGTGGTCTTATTATTTTTAAGAGCTGTTATATATATTGATAATGTTGCTCCTCATAAGATAGTGTTATATACCAAATGCCGCGTAATTAGAATCGTTAAACATCTTCCTCATCTCTCAGTACATGAGCTCCATTACCTGCCACGTTTTGTCTGAAGCTTCTCTCTCCCACCTTCCGTACTTTTATGAGGAGTCCAGGCACTAATGCTACAACTGCATCCTCATCAGGCAAGTCTTTTACGAAGGTTGATACAAATTAATTAACCTAATTAGAGACCGTGATTGCATGTCTGATTTGGGGGGTTTAGGAAAGGAGGGAGGAAGTGGGCGACACTATCGGATACTTTGTTCTGTTTGTATTGTAACAAGGTTTTTTTAAGGGTTCACACTTTCTTAAATCTCTATTAGAAATTTATTTTGTGATGCACTCACTCATTCACATCATGGTCATGCCATATTTTCAATGCAAAGACACTCTGGGCA
This sequence comes from Hoplisoma paleatum, assembly GCA_028565875.1. Taxonomy (NCBI): domain Eukaryota; kingdom Metazoa; phylum Chordata; class Actinopteri; order Siluriformes; family Callichthyidae; genus Hoplisoma; species Hoplisoma paleatum. Next base: position 3,370,116 of record JAOTRQ010000029.1, read on the forward strand.
GGGTTCCAGTCCATCACAGGGCAACATGAAAATCTTCCTCTCCAATTATTTATGCCATTTGTTGGTTGTATTGACCCAGACATAGAAATCCAAACAGCTGGAGGCTAAATTTGGCTTCTTAAAGTTATACTTTAAAGATAAACACTTGGCTTACATTCAAGACAGAAATGTTTACTCACTATACAAGATTCATCACTTCACAAATGTTGCATAGAACACAGTCACGGTGAGTTTAGTGTTTCCAATTTACTTCAATAGCATGTTTCTGGATTGCTTCACCTTGGAATCAAACCCAGGACCTTTCAGCTGTAGCAACATGGTAAAAAACGTATGGGATCTACAGTATTATGATGAAAAAGAATGTGACCACATTATCCATCCACTATCTAGTTTTACCAACGCTTAATCTTATTTAAGGTCACAGTGGGACACGCACTGGGCGAATACACTAAATAGCTGAACACGTCATGACCACTTCAATAACTCACAAAAGACACTTGTATTAAAACATTCATTGCAAAATAATATTTGGTAAAATACAATAAGAAGAAAAGTCTGTAATCTATTCATTTAATTTAATGTTCAAACAACTAACAGTTAAAACATGATGAACATATGTCCCAAGAACGTATAGTCATGCCCAACCTGATGGTCAAATATCCTGTTTTATACCCATCTCACCCTGTCCTCCAATATATAGAGATCCCTGGTTCTTTACAGAATTACGGAGGAAGCAAATTCCACCAGGGAGGAGGTCTTACCATGATTTAGACTCCAATGCAAATTTAATCAATTCAAGTACCTTTCTCCTACCAGCCTCTTGGCTCATTAGCAGCAATTTAAAATGTTCATATTATCCCACCTCTCACGTTCTCTCTAGTTTTACCCCTCTCTCACTCAGAGTGGTGTAAAAATGCTTCCTTCTGGCTCAAATACCGAACCCCCTCCTGGTCTCTCTACAGTCTTCTACTTCAAAAGCTCAGTGATGGTCCACACAGTTGCTAAAGGGACCAGATATGTGATGCACACCACAAACTCAAAGCTCCTTCAGCCACTTGCTCGTCCTTCTCCTCTGTAATTGGGGAAAAGGTTAGTGGTGGTTTGAAGCTCTTGGATGAAGGAAGTCTTTTGAGGAGCAATAGAAATGAGAATCGGTGTCACTCCGCTTAGCGGGAGAGGTCTCCGCTTGGAGAACTTCAGCCATAAGGAAAAAAAAGAGTTTGGAGTGAGCGATGGATAAAATCACCATTTGGTTTTCAGAATCTTGTCACTAATCTTACATAATTCTCCAAGCATAAAGAAAACTACGTTATAGAAATTGTTGAATATAAAAAAAACGGAAAGTATTTATACACATGCCAATTGTTCATACATAAATGTACACTTCTAATTTAATTGATTAATTTTACAGAGGACCTTTGAGGGTTGTTCTGAAGTCCAAATGTTCATACGTTAAAGTTAATTTCTTATAAGAAATCATATAAATAGAATTTATCTATGCTAGACCTCCCGAACCACCTCTTCAGCCTACCTTGCCCCAAAATGTATTTTATTAAGTCATACTTACAAGTATCTATTAGTCTATCTCTTTTTCTGAGGCAGTAAGACAGCAAGCACTTGGTTTTGGAACATACCCCATATACACAGTGAATAAACAATACGTGTATAAGGAGCTAACTATTTAAAAGGATTGCAATAAAACGTTACTTTATAAATCAGTTCATTTAAAGTGCAAATAAGCTAAAACATTGAGCATCATGCTGTTTAAATCAATATACTGAGGTGAGGCAGTACTAGCATAAAACATAAAAAAAACCTTTATATAAAAATTAATACTCATCAAATTTATATATTTATAACCCACAATGCAGCCTATTTAAAAGTCATGTTATGTGTCATGATGTATTTGGAAGTTTGTTCATATGTCCGTAACCCGAAATGTTAAACTGTTTGTAAGTCAAGGGTTCATTACCACGCCTGATAGCAATGGGTGTGGAAAAACACCTGGTAAAATTTTAATTTTAATATCTGAATTAAAATACTTACATTTGGTATTTTCTATATTGAGGTTTTAACGTCACATTTTACACTTTGGTTAGAGCCATAACAGGAAACAGTTACCCAACAAGTTTAATCCACTCATAAGTTTGTTTGCAACACACTCATGGACAAGTGTATATCTTACACTAATCTGACTGCATGTCATGTCTTTGGACTGTATTAGGAAACCAGAGCATACACACTGAAATGGAGAGAAGGGGGAGAAAAGCATGGGGTGGTTATGCCCCACCTGGGGACCAGATCCAAGATCTTCTGGCTGTGAGGTGACAAAGCTACAACGTGCACTGTTCATTTTACAAATACAAAGTTTCTTACTTACAGTAACACCCAACGAAGTATGAGACATTAATTTTTGTAAATATTTGTACGAGTAAATGACTGAATAAAAATAATATGATATAATAATGATAATGTAATAACAACTGAAAGTCTGCCAGCTTTGCCAATGAAAAATTCGACATCTTCTCAGTGGTCACAGCTGTGACAACAGTCAAAACCCTTAACAAATCTCAAGCTCCGGGCCTCAGGAAGCCACTCACACAACCGCCTGTGAGAAGAACCTTACAATACAATGAGAGGATTCTGACCTATATCTTTAAAATCTAAGGGTCACCCTCAACACACCCCACTCACTGACCCTTGGTCATGGTCCCCTGTGTTGAGCTGACGTGAATGAAAGGCAGACTTCAGTCTGAACAGTGGGCTGACTGTGCAAGGGCGGGCGGAAGCATCGGGCGCTGCGCACACAACTGCACGACGCCCCCTCCTCATACCCACACCGAGCGGACCGCAGTGACGTACACATTCACGTACGGGCCGCGGTCAAGGGGGGCCGTCCCGCTATCTCCGGGTAGAAGAGCGTGCAAAGACACAAGGTCAATATTGACGTGTCACTGAGGGGCTCTGTGCTAAATATCATGGGTTGCGTGTGCAAGACTGTCAATCAGACCTTTCAATATTCATTATTTCATTAAAAAAAGAAATAAAGAAGATTTTAAAAGTGTAGATCAAACTAAGCTTTTGATCCTTTTAATAAATGGAACATTACCTGGACTTCAGGCCAGGCAAAAGTAAACACTGCACCTTTTTGGCAGACGCACGTGTCTTCAAAACAGACTGATCTGCTCCTTTTATCATCTCCTCAACATGGTGACATTTCCTGTTGTTGGCTTATCCCTGTCCCTCCATCCCAGGAGGGGCTGATGGATGGGGCCCGATTATGAAGCCGCTGCCAGCAGTGTGATCGATCAAGCCTCACAGAGGAGAGAGTGTTCTGAAGCTTTGTTCTAAAGCCTACAAGAACAAGTCCAAGAACATTGCAATACAAACGCATGCCTGTAGAAGACTAATTATAACTGATGCAGATATTCATTTTGGATCTAAATATTTTTATCATTAAATTAAGTATATACACTATGAACTAGTTCTGGAATTTATCTATGTGTTCAAAATGAGCAGTGTTGTTTTATTTTTTTAAATTACAATAGGAATTACAATAGAATAAACCAGCACGGCTCATTTTAGTCAAACATATTCAAAAATCCAAAAATGCATTGGAAAACCATTTTGCACAATTGAGAGTTAAGAGCCTTGCTCGGGGGGCCTAACAGTCAGAATTTGGTTGTAATGTAGATTGAACTGGTGACCTTCTGATCTCTATCCCAGTACCTTAACAACTAATCAGAAATGCTGTATCTTCAATTAACCCGATATACATGTCTGGCATGCATCCCCATCTGGGGATCAAACCATTTAACCACCGGGCCTTCCCATATTATTACTTTTTTATATATGTTGCATGGTCCTATAGCCCTAGACAGATATGATTGGCCATGTCTTACACGGGTTGAAAGCATCTCAAAGCAAGAATGTCTTGGGTTTGATGTTTAAGTGGGATCGTGGGCCTAGAGTTATTTTCTGTGTTTGAAATATGCAGTCAGCTTAATTGAAGACTAAAAACCAAGCTACTAAGCAGTAGCACTGGTCCTAAGTACAAATAATGCATAAAGTTGTAATGGCTTAGTGATCGAGATACTGGTCAACAATTCAAATCTCACGACCAGCAGTTGCTGTTGGACCACTGAGCAGGGCCCTTAAACATAGATTGTTCTAATTGTGATTGTGGATAAAAGTGACTGATAAATGCTGGGGATGGGAGAGGCCATGCGGTGTAAAAACAGTGGTGGGGATGTGAAAAGCATTTATTTTGAGATGGTTTAAATATAAAGGTTTATTTAATTTATATATTAATTACGGACACATACACACACACACACTTCACGTTTAACTTTGGCTACGTTCATGACAAAAAACGGTTAGCCAACTCATTACACAAGTTATCAGTACACATGTTTATATCAGACAAATGTAAAAACCATATTTCATCTCTTAATCGTCGTGTTACCTCTCAATTTTTTACATCATTTATTTTTTTTATGTTCAACAGAAGCGAAATTAGCTCCCTCACTCGAGCGCGTTAAAACTTCACTACTGAGATATTCTACTGCCATCTACTGATTCGTATTAATACCTACACAACTGTATTACAAACAAATGTGTTTATTAAAGTATAAATCAGTCATATTCTTTGCATATGAACAAACATGTACAGAACAATCAAAACAGCTTTTTAAATCATTTTTACTGTGAAAATACATAAACAGTTGGAAGGAACTTCAGATACAAACCATCAATAAACCATTAACGTTACATGGCAGAACGACTCGAAACATTATCTTTTTCTCCTGGTCTCAAATTTGTAAATAGCAGAACAAGTGGGTGTCTCCTTTTTTACTTTCAATTTTTTGTTCTTGTCCTGTGAGAGATTAATAATATTGAAAATCAAGCCTTTATTTATGTTAAATAAGATGTATGTACATAACTGAACGCCGTGCTCACCTGAAGGTCTTTGCGAGTTTGGATCTTTTGGCTGATGACAAACATTTTTTTCTCTCTGTCAATACGTTGAGCAAGTTCCTCATATCGAAGCTTTCTCTGCTTGGCCAGGCGCTAAAGTACCAAACAGGCAAAATTATTACATCCACATAAATAATTCATGTTCAACTGATATATTTGTGTTTGGACCACGGTTATTACATGGAACTTATAATGTAGACCTTGCTTTACAACCGATGTTCGGTCCTTGAGACTGTATGCTCCAGAGATCGCATACAATGGCACATACAATGGGGGTGTTGTACATAGTTGTATACTGTCTGTGTGTGTGTGTGCATTTTAAAGTGCACATGATTTAAAATGACCGGCAGTAAACATGCAACATGTTTTGTGGTTTGGTCTGTGTGAACACAGAATATTAAAAAAATATAGTGTGTAAAGTAAAACAAAGTTGGTGAGTAAACCTAAATTAAATGTCTCTGTAAATGTAAATGATTCTAACAACCTATAAACATCTCAGGTTAGTTTTCTACCTTTAATTCTTGTGAAGTCACAGCTCCCAGAATCTTCTTATTTACTAGCGTATCCACTGTGGGTCTGTTATAAACTCTGTCTGCCAGCTCAGGTACTGTGTTCAGGTGTGTGACTAAATCAAAATCTGCCACTATCAGAGAAATAAAACTAACAATTTTAGAAAACAAATTCAGTAATAGGAAAAAATATTATACTGAATTGAGCATTACAACCAACAAATGAGATTCATTTTAACCAGCAAACAAAGTAAATTAAAGTAGATGTAAATATGCGGTCCCTGGTGGTGCAGATTCCGGCATTTTAGGTGCTAGTGCTTCCAAAAACTTAAACTTGATCTAGCTGGTGGAGATTAAAATTGTTTTAATCCATAACTGCCAAATTTGGAACTTACGTTTCTAAGAGCTTGACCAACACAAACTATTCTTAAGTTGTGTGTACTCGTTTTACTTTAACGTTAGTCTGCTTACAGTTTGGCAATAATCACCTAAATTTAGACAAATCCCTGGAAAAGTAAAAATAATACAACACTTGCCATGGTCAGCTATAGGCTTGGTAGCTGATTACAGAACCAAACAACAATTTCAACAGACAATTCACATTAACAACGTGAGAATTTCACATAAAGCTTGTAATCTGCAAATTGGCTCCAAGGTTCAAGCTTACCTTCCTTTCTTGTTTCCACAAAAAAGACCTGCTTGTTTTTCTTTTTACCATTTGCATCCAAAAGATGCAGTTCAGACTTTAATCTTTCGATTTTCTGCAAACACAAACTTCTTTTTATAACATTTACAAAACAGCATTCTAGACAGCAGATGTAAATATTGTAGTAAGAGTATGCTGCTACCTTAGCCTCTGCCACCCTTTTCATCTCCATATATCCAATATCCTGAGTTCTCATGACTTTCTTCTGTTCCTCTGTCATTTCATCTTCGCCTTTTGGTTTAATCAAATGCACACCATCCTATCAAAAGCATTGAGAAAACGAAATCAACATTCCATGCAGACCGAGTTGCTGTAAACCACATGTCCATGAAGTTACAAATATTGCTTATCAGGGTCATTAAATAAAGTATCATATATAAGCATGTTATTACAGAATCCAAAACAAAAAAAAGTGCCCAAGATCCCAAGAAAAGTGCCTTTTCTAGCAACTTATAAAAGTTAGTCAGAAACGACCCAATCAAAAGTGTCTAGTAGACAAATCAAGTTTATTTACCTTTTAACATTCTGTTTTAGACCATATCATATTTATGACAAGAAACAATCACAGAGGTTTAATCAATACACAGTCATGGACAATTTGGTGCATACCAGTTTGACTTTCCTGCATGTTTTTAGAACGTGTAAGGAAACTAGAGTACCCGGATGCAAACCCACAGACATGTAACATGTAATAGCCACAAAAAGCCTTGTGTCTACCCGGAAATCAAACCTGGGACGTCTTGCTGTGTAAAGACAGTGCTAAAGTCGAAGCCACAATAAATACATTTGTTAACAACTACAAACATACCTTTAATTGTGTGTTTATCATTTTATAGTAAAATTCATCTGGGTTCTTGTCCATTGCCTTCTTCCGTAAGGCATTAAGGGTCTTCTGTTTACGATGGTAGTCACTAAGTTAAAAAAAAAGAACCATAAAAAGCATTAAATGATGTGAAAACAAACATCAAATACAAATCTCAAATGAAATATTTTGCATTATACATATTTGGATTTTAATTGCCTAGTTTCTTTGCATTTAGTGTATCAACATCCAGGTTATCAACACCCATCTGGACCAACCTCTTGGGCTTGGAACTAGCACCGCAATGGGACAATTCAGCATCTTCAATCAAGCTGTCTTTGGACTGTGGGAATAAATCTGAGCACCCAGAGCATACTTAGACATAAATAACCCAGAAAACCCTACATGGACTATAACAGGGCAGTGCTCGCTCAATTCTATTCAGATAGTTGTGTTTCAGTCTCACTGCTGTCTGTTGCCACTGTTGGGGCCCCGGAGCAAGGCCCCTAACACTCAAATGCATGTAGTTCTGTGTGTAAACGTACAATGTGTAATACAATACAAATTAATGATCAATTTTTATACACAAGTCGACTGTACTCACTCTGCACGAAGTTTGTAGTCCTTCTTTTTCTCCAATAATCCTAAATGATTTCTGAACCCGGGCTGCAAAATAAATAATAAGAAAAAGAATCAGTTGCTTTGTTTTTAGCTTATAGCGACTAAGTTAGCATGCACGCTAACCCACATAAACCTCTGCTTAACGGAATTACTTTCACATAATTCACACCGACTGTCTGATAAATAATAAATAATAAACAGCTTAAAACGTTACTCGAGTGTTTTACAATTGAAAGAAACACAGCAGGAAAAAAAAATAGATTAGCAAGCTACCACATGGTCACGTGTTCTAGCTAAGCTAACCAACATATTTAAACTTATAAACAAACAATACCTGAGATCGCTCTTTGTGATCTCGCTGTTTGGATTTCAGGGCTTTTCTAAATGAAGACATGTTTGTTAATATTGATGTTTATTCTAGCAGCGGTAGAAAATACTTTGTACAGCGAGTGTAACAGCGGTAACTGCGTAACACGAGGGGGCGCTACAGCTTCATCTCTTGATTCACATCAGCAGATTCGAATGTTTTTTTTTTTTTTACTCGTGCATACTGTGCAACTTGGATATTTACTAAATGTACTTAAAAAAATTATTTACAATCAAATGTTATCTTTTTGTTAGTTATACAGTTGTATATTTTAATATTTACTGTTATATGTATATCCTAGAATATTGAAATAAGCAAAAAAAATAATTGTATTACTTGTTACACTTTGTACAGCCATCTGTGTGTTTATGTTTAAATGACTTTTTAATTTTTTAGTGCCGTTTGAGAGAATGAACCAACAAATTCGTTTCACCGTCTCAAATATTTGGGAGTCCATAGATGTTTCATCTGTGACTTTACATTATTCGATCTCTTACTTAATTAAAAAATGGAAAACGCTTTGAAAATAGATTTAAAGCACAAATTGCTAAACGTATAACATACTTTTTTTACAATTAAAAATGGCTAGTTCACGTACAATAACTTAAAATGTCTAAGCATGTACCTACAAAATCTGAACGACAGAGGGCAGTGTTTTCCACATATTGCATTTACTCGCCATTGCACTATATTGGATTTTATTAGTTGGACCTGAGACCTTCATTTAGTTCAGGGGTCGGCAAACGTTTTATACTCTGTGCAGAATAAACAACAACATTGTAAAAAATAAAGTATGAACCTATGAATCCAAAGATGAATGAATATTTTATTAAGCGTGGCTCTTAACATGAAACTCCAGACAAATGTGCCTCACGTGCCACTGTCGGCATATGTGCTATAGGTTGCCTACCCCTAATTTAGTTGATTCACCGATACCATTTATGGACAGTCAAACTGTAAATAAAACTTCAGCTTTCTCACTGTGACACATTTTGATTTAATCCGACTGCAGCTTCATGCTCTTGTTCCTCTCCAACTCCAGGACACTGTGACACTAAACATACACCAGCACATTCACTTTATAAGGCCATGTGATCACCGATATGTATTATAAGAATCTGCCCTCTTTGCTGAGTTGCATAACCTGGAGTCTGGAGAAGAGCATCACAAACACTGATCCACTGCATTTGTATCTCCATGGTTCCTGTGTTGACACTTAGATTCACAGTGGTGACAGAACTGAAGTCTTGCATCTGTCCAACAGACTGGTTACACTAACAAATACTAACAGATCGGTTTCTGTAATTGTGTATTTTATTGTCCTGATGCTCAGATATCCAAGCATAACTTCCTCTCAAACAGGTTTTACATATCAGTGGGATGATTCTCAGAGACAGAAGACACTTGTATCGAGCTCAGTCATTTATTTCACTCGTGCTTCCTAAAATAAATGTAAATTTACAATGAATGTAAAGACAAGCAGACAAAACATACTAGCAAACTGTTTTTCAATCTGTGTTCTATGTTGCATCATGAATGCTTTTTGATATGTATCTGAAATAAGAACAAAACCACTCTGACTGATTGAATTGATGTTTTGTATAGTATAGTAAAGTGTGTTAGGGGAGGTACTACAGCAGTAATTTAAACACAGTGCAATCATGTAAGAGTTTTGAGACAGTCTTTGTATTATCTTGTTTCTACACTGTATGCCAGTAGGTAGGAATTAGAATTTCTGATTTTGGTGTGTGAAATTTAGCAACATTATATAATGTGAATAACTTAATTGAATAGCCAAGTGAATTAATTTGACCAATTACAAGGCTTGTTTAGATAGAAGTGTTTGTTTCAGGTCACTAGTTAGCAGCTAATTCTAAGTCATAAGTGTAATATTTGTATTTTACAAATTGCAATCACAGAGCCAAACAAAGCCAAACAGGTTTCACAATATTGAAACCAACTGTCTAAAAAATTGTCTCCAATTTACAGTATTGTACGGACTATAAGATGCACCTTAATTTTAAAGCAATTTTTAAATAAAATTTAATTTTTACCATATAAGATGGTCTTCAATGCCACGGAGTAAAAAAAAATATTTCAATCTCAGAGAAAAGTAAAAATAAAACATGATGTGGCTTTTTTAATGCACCGTCATACAAATCAGACTCAGATCGATATTAAATTATGTGGGGAAATGTTTGGGTTAGTACGTTTCCTGTATCGTTTTATTTATCAGGTTGCAAGTTCGTAACATAGATATTTTGGGTTTGAAAGTAAAGCTTTATGATTTGTGTATTTTATCAGGATTGCATTCATGTGTATGTGTACGTGTGCACGTGCACACTGGATTCAAGATGGTGGAAATATTGTGATATTTAAAAATCTAGCGTCGACTAGATTTTACCAGAACGCAATGATCCAACATGTCAAGATATATGAATTAATAAGTGACTGTAGAAGAGTGGAGAAATCCAGTGAACAGATAGAGTAGTACAGGAAGCTACATTAGTATTAACCTTAGGAAGCTAATATCACACTGCAGAATTTACATTTGACACAATAACCCATTCATCCTTTATTTCACTACCAAAATACATTCTAAAACCCTTTTGGTACATACAATTCTATAATACTATAAGTTATATTGGATTCACTAGTTTTCTTTTTTTTTGCTTAAGTTAGGGTTAACACATTATCTATGGGTTAACAGTTATTTTGTATATTTCACCTGTAGATGTCACTGTTGTACTTCATTTGTCGGATGGGATTCAAGTTGCTCCAAGGTGTACCAAAAATATGTCTGGATGGTTTAATGTGCATCAAGTAAAATCGATGTGACTATTGTGCATTGTTGTGCACTATCGTGATGATGATGCTCAAACGATATATACAGATTGACATTTTAGCTTTAGAAGCTTGTATCTGTTTACTTCTTCTATTAATTGCGGCATGTTTTTCAACTTTGCAGTAGCCAGGACAACGTGAAAGGTGATCAGAGGAATGAGCAAGCTTCCTCAGCTAAACACACCTTAGCCAACAAAACCCAGATGCTCACCATGTCTCAATTCTACCTACATGACCACATCAAGTCTGAGCTTCTCATGAATGAGGACACCTACACTTACATCCAGAACACGTAGTGTGTTCATCTGTATGATTAGTTACATGTAATGACTTCTGATTTCTTTTTGATATATTTATTGATTTAGAATTAATTGGACTAACTATTACACTGAAACCATGAGCTGCCATGAAATGCCCAGGTGAGCCCATACATTAGATCTTAAAGTAGCCCTAAATTAGGTTTTACTGTTGCCATACAACAAGAAGGTCCTGGGTTAGTTTTCAAGTGGAGATGTCTGTGTATGCATGTACGGGTTAGATCCGGAAACCCAGATTTCCTCCAACAGTCAAAGACATGCCATTAGGTAATTTTGTGTGCAATTGAACTATTCTGTGGATGAAGCTATGTAGTTTGACCCAGAGTGCCCAGACTAATGTTAAAAGCACTAAAAGTAAGCATTGTAGCTATTAAAGAACCTGTTGAATTCTGGTTTCCCCCAAATGATTGTAACAGTTTGGGCCTATACTCATACTTTAGAAAAAGCTGAAGGTAATATATTTGTGTTAGATTCCACAGAACGCATGTCCCCCATTTTTAGAATACCTTTTCCACTGTGCTTCTACACACATTGAAATTATTGCACTGCATTTTAACCTAATCCGGTCATTTTTAAGGCAGTGATGGCTTAGTGGTTAAAGTACTAGGGTAGCGACTACAAGGTTGCCGGTTCAAGACCAACTGCTCTAAGCTGCCACTGTTGTCTTCTTGATCAAGGGTTTTAAACCGTAATTGTTCCATTGTAATTGTACATTGCTTTGCATAAAGGCAACTGCTAAATGCTGAACTAGTGCACACACCAGAGGGCATCAGTAAGCACACTTGCTTGCTGCAATGGGCAGCCCTAACCATGGCACCTGGGGAGCAGTGAGGGGTTACGTGTCTTGCATAAGTCTTGACCTGTTAACTCTTTGTATCGAACTGGCAACCTTCCGATCACATGCCCAGTTCACTAACCACCATCTATATCTCAGCACTTCGCAGATGTCTTGACAGCATATTTGGCACATCCTGTCTATTTGAAATAGGTTATTCTAATTGTACTTTACAAGCAGTATGTGAATGGATTTTTTAAGACATTGATAGACATTTAAGACATTAAGACTATTTTTCAGGTTTTTAGAAACATAATTCTGTTGCTAATTTCTAACTGAATCTTTAATCTTTTGACTGATTATGCATGGAAAATGTTAGAGTATTTGTTGGTTTTTAAACAGTCTTAGATCCAGTTACAAAAGAAATAAATGAGCATTTATGTTATTTCCTCAGTTTTTTGGGCGGGAACATCCAATGTGAATGGACAGCCACCGAATGAAAGCCTATTCCCATGGCTGACCACCCCTTCTCAGCCTCCTGATATATACTGTATAGGGTCAAACTCCAAATACTGCAATCTATCACATCTACATATTTGTGTACACACAATGTTTAATTGTTTAACATAGAAAGTGGACTCATGTATGAATGCATTCTTCTTCAACCAATCATCCAAGGAAGCGGAGTGGGTGAACAGATGATCGTTTCTGACAGATGAAATATGCTTTGGTAAGGACATAAAACACAGTATTTTCCCCTCCTGTGTGTACTCGTCTTACCTCCCTAATAGCAATTGGAGCATCACAATATTTAAAGAAAATGTACAGACTGTTTTAGCTGTTAACTTTCCAACATTTTGACACATCATAAACTTGTTAGCCGATGAGATGATAAATGTAATTAATAAAATATAATGCACATCAATCAAATTATTAAACTAATTGCATTAATATGGAAAGTAATGTATTTGGTTTCTTCCATAAAGAAGCCAACCAAAAATGTAGTATTGTAATGTACATTGTAGTTATATTAACCACTCTGACCGGGTTAGAATTATTTAAATTTTTGTTTTGTTAATAAATTTATACCAACCCCGGATTTTATTTTGAATATTTAGTTGGACCTGAAGTTGGGAACTTTTATTTTGAAGCTTAACCTGAGTTTTGCATCCCTAGGACAGGTATGTGTGGTTATGTTTTTGTAAACTGTTTTATAGCTGTAAAGCAGCAAAATGTGAATATTTTATTTATGTAAAATATTATACGGTCATGTAAATATGTGGCGCGTTAACGACAACATTTTAATTTATAATGTGTTATTTTCTTTGGTTACACGCGGTGCACTCTCGTACATGATGAGAACAGTCGGCATTGGACTTCATGTGTGCAGGTGTTGTCGACAAGGTATTCACCACGGGACCTTGATTTTTTTATTTTACAGGTATGTTATTTTATTTATCGATTGTATTAGTTTGGGAGATTTTTGTATTTTGTTCTGTCGAGTTTTATTCAATAATTGTATGTTTTGCATATAGATGTTTTGATTATTTTGTTATATGTAATGTTTATGGCAGTCTGAGTTTTGCATCCCAAAAACAGTAGGCCTTGGGCTTCATGTGTGCGGGGACCGTGTAGTGTTGTCAACAAAGTATTCACCACGGGACCTTGATTTTTTTTATTTTACAGAGCGCGACCACAAAAGTCTTTACCGAGATGTAGAGAAGATTCCGGGACACGGGGTCGGCGTATAGAAGGCTAACAGTTAACGGTGTTTTGCTAGAGACCATTAATAAAAAAGTTATGTAAGACACCGCTACACGTGTTTTAGCTAAAGAGACAAATGGACAATGAAGCTGTATTTGTAGGCTTTGTGGAGGGCAAGATTGATTTTCAGCCCACTTACAAGTACGACACTGGCTCAGATGAAGGGGACACCAGGTATGCCTACCATCCTTCTGGATATTATTGTGGGTTTTTAAGCCAAAATCTACTGTCTGTGTTTCCATGTAACCATTAACAGTGAGAATCATTGTGTACCTGCCTGGTGCGATTGCATATTGTGGAGAGGGGAAAGTATCAACCAGCTAGATTATAAAAGTCATATGATGCTAAAAACGAGCGTCCACAAATCTGTCAGCTCTATGGTGGAGATCGGGGTGAGGAAGTTAGAAAGTAAGGAACTTCTCCTCAGATAAAAGTGGTGAACAAGAAAATATATAAAAAAACATATAATGATATAGTACAAAATCTGTTTGTCACAAAGCAAGTGCATTTCATCTGTTTCTTTTTCGCAGACCGAGGTGTCATTATTTCTATAATAGCGTCTCTTTCTTTTTTTGTAATCGTGACGGTCTATTTTCATGATTTACTGGCAACATTTTTGATTATTTTTTTAACACATTCTGCCATTTTCTTCAGTTTCACTTTACAGATGTGAAGTTCAGGCAACTTCAAATCAAATCAAATCAAATCAATCACAGACTCTGACCTGTAAAATAATGGACAAGTACAATTTAGGGCTGTCCACGACCAAGGATTTTGTTGGTCGACCAGTGGTCGTCATTTACTCCAACTAATCGACTAATAGTCG
>JAOTRQ010000029.1:3384723-3400092 GCA_028565875.1 Hoplisoma paleatum
TTAAAGGTAAAACTTCACAAATATGTATCCCGGTCTAAATGGTATTTTTAGTCGACTATTAGTCGATTAGTTGGAGTCGACCAACAAAATCCTTGGTTGTGGACAGCCCTACTAAATACACTACTTTTATTTGTGTGATTTAGATGAAATACATTCAACAAACAGGGGTGTCGAACTTAAAAACACAGTGGGTCAAAATTTTAAACTTGAACAAAGTCACGGGCCAACAAGATCCATGTACTTTCTGAGTAGAGTTTGTATTTCTCCCTGAGTTGGCATGGGTTTAGGATACTGTGGATGCTCCAGTTGCCTCCCATGGTCTAAAAACATGCCAGTGAAGTTAACAGAATACACAAACTTATTCCCCTCGTCTCTCTAGGTTATTATTTTATTTTTTCAGCAACAGGATCTTCTAAGTCCCATTGGTCTGTTCTACTTGCGCTTGTTTTTGTTTTGTTTTTAGATGTAATACATTATCTTTACAGTGATTGCATGCCGCATGCTGGCGGCATCGTAGCCACGTTTTGATAGGAATAACCTCCAAAAAACCCAACCTCAAATAACCTAGTTTTAAACTTTTCTTTCTTGTAAGTGTGCAATCTGAGGTTCGGTAGCACCGCATTCTATTATTCTTAATCTCATTTAGGCAATCTGCCCACAAAGCAAGTGGTTAGAATGCAAATCCTGCTACCCAGAGTTCTGGGGTTGTTTTTTTATGTTTGTTTCTTTTTTTCAGTTTCAGCTTCCTGCTACAGTAAATTCTGCCGTTCCGTCGGCCAGATCGTGGTATTCTCGCCTTTAATAATTTCTTCTTATTTGCTTTTTTACTTTTTGTGTTATTGGTGTTAATCAATTAGTCGCTCTATGACTGTTTATCCATATCATGTTGAGTCTTCCTATCACAGTATCTATTATGTGGAGTGGCTTGGATGCTGTGAAAATTGTGGAGGCGGAGGCTTAATTATGCTGAACGAATGACTCCATCACTGATCTTTCTGGTGTTTGGTTCCTGCATGATTGTCACTCAATTGTGATCATTTTCTCTCCTCCGATTGGTGGATCCATCAACAGCACACTTCTCCCACACTATCTTGCATCCCTCTTCTGTACATGTTTAAATAATTTTTATCTAAAGAAACCCTACCTGGCCTTCTTAATCCTGCCCATCTTAATTACTCCCAATGAGAATGACAGCATCCTCATCGCTGCCACCTCTTTTGTCTCCTTTCTTTTAGTGATGCTGTGTTCAAGCCATAAATCAGACCACTTTACTGGCTTGTAAGTTTTCTCTTTCGCTCTGGCAAATACCCCTTTATAAATCATTTCTACCCCATCATGCCCTGACTCCACTCTCCTCTACTGCTTAAGATCATTCTCCATTAATGTGTACACTCGACTCTAAGTATTTAAAATTGTACTTTTTCAAAACCTTGCTTTCCCACTCCCCATTCTTTCACATTCTAAGATTTTGTTAAATAAACTACATTTGAACCATTTCTATGCTTTCGGTTTCACTACCTCTGTCATCCAATTTTCTTTTCACTTTATTTTCTTTATTTACAGTTTCAGCATTTAGCAGACGCCATTATCTAAAGTGGCTTACAATTACATTGGAATGTCTTACTCAGGTGCCCAACAGTGACAACTTGGTGGCAGTCGTGTTTGCCCACTAAACTCTTTACGGATTTTCCGATCATCTGCACTCTTTATCGTTCAAATCTTTCTCAGCTCTGTTTCTTGGTCTCACTAATCAGTACAAATCCTTCATATGTTGTTCATGTCTCAAAGAAATGCCCAATGCCAGCATGTTATTAATACTCCAACAGTGTAGTTGTTTTTTTTTAAAAATATATGACCAAACAGTTCTCATGGAGTCCGGTTTCCAGTTTCTTTCAGAACATTCATACAGGTGTTGTGAAAAAATCTACATCTGCGTGCAAGAAAGTTGTAAAACGGTCAAGCATTACATGACGTTCACTATGAACGATTTTACTGTGCTTGGCCATGTTTAATGAAATTAGAATGATATGTGATTGTATCTTTTAGTGAACATTATTTGGAATAGTATACCTTTGCCGTTTTTAATTAGATGATCAGAATACACAAACAGTTTTTTTTAACACAAACATCTTTTGCTATCTTTTTCGAAAGCTTACTTTGGCAGAACAATTCTAAGCATTTTTACATGTAATGTAATTTGACATCTAAAACAACTGCAATCATTTGAATTATGTTCGTAAAACAATGGCCTGGCACAGGACAGAATGATACAACATTGCACATTTTTGCTTAAACTTTCCTGCAAAGTCACTAACTGCGAGTTCCAGACATTGATAAATGGTTGTGCATACTTCACCCAAATTTATAAAAGTATATAAACGTAATATACGTATGCTTCATTTCTGTTTACTCTGCAATACAATGAAAAGAACTGTAAAGCAAACTGCAATTTAAATAAGATGACATGTCAATATTGGGTTACCATCCTCTTAGTTAAAAAGTATGCAAGTAGTGGAAATAAGTTCTCTAATTCCTCCTAGAATAAAAAACAAAGTAACTATAAAGTTTTGGAACTGATTTCACACAAACTTGATTTGGCTCAGACATTACACAGGAGTAGAGTAAATGATAGATTTCTTGCTGCCTTTAAAATGCATCCAAACCAGTGTTTGCAAAAATTCTTTAATGATTTCCAGCCAAAATTGTGTTTAAACTCTGCCAAAATGCAAAAAAATTGCCTTGTAAGGAGGCATCAATATCACAGGACAGCATATCCTTGCAACACTAAATATTGTTAAGTTCGAAGGCACTTAATCTTTCTTGATTTTAAATGAGCGTAAGGTGGTGGCATCAGTCTTTCCAATAGCAGATTTACACACACACACACAAACACGCACACACACAAACACACACACATACACAATCATTCCATAAAGCAATGCCTCCAGTTAACCTGGACCCGGATGCATGTTTTTGGATTGTGGAAGAAAACCCACATGAAAACCCACAGAAATACAGGCAAACTTCACAAAAGCAGGTTGAAGAGTGCTTCACCTGATTATTGAACCCGGGTCCTTCTTGTTGTGAACATATAGTCCTTAAACTACCTTAAAGGCTATTAGTGTTAGCAGTTGTGTCTTGAAATCCATGAATCCTGGGTCCATGGAAGGATGGCAATGGTTACATGCTTTTACTGCTAACAGATATACATCTGGACTCTCTTACTGTTTCCCTGAGCAAATATTTTCTTTTCTCTTTATGCTCTCCAATATGCCCCAAGTGTTTCATTTCATAACTTCATAATCCTAAGTAAGTTCTGTTGGGGTGCTTCACCTCTGTATTTGAAGCTTACCTTTTCCACAGGGGATCCTCTTTGGTGTACTGCATCTCCGGGTCTCAGTCTGAAGAGTGCAGGTAGAGATATATGCAGACCCATAGACAGTGGCTGGACTTGGGGGCTGCATAGGCTCCCTTTTCCGACTCTGACTGCCCTTTTTAAAACCACAAGTTTTGTTTTTCTTCATGCAAGGGCCCCATGGACTCCATTCACTAAGCTCACATCTTACTGCAATCAGTAGGAAAGTAAAGGTGAAACACACAGACATCATTTCGCAAGGAGAAACAGTCTTTCATGGGTTTTTTTCATAATCAGGTTGACACCGTGTCTGAGCTCCAGGTGAGGAGTTACTGCACATTAATTTGAAGGAAAACATATCAGGAATCCCCAAGAAAAGAGTTCTTGACATAGTTTGGTATCCAGAATTACTCATGTAATCTTGTTCCTCTACACTAAACCCAAAAAGGTTTGTGATTACATGTTGAGGGCTAAAACTTCATTCAACCTCGTGGCACATCGTCAAGCTCCAGTCATGACTTCCATGTGGATTCAGCTGCTTTTAATCATAGATTGAATTTCAGCAGTTTTTTTTCTAGGGTTTTCGTGAGTATTGCTGGAGATAAGATTTTTGATTTTGATGTCAAAATGATACCTTAGGAGTAAAATCTTACATGTAATAATCTAAACATTTTCAGTTGCCAGAGTTTAGCCTTTGAGAATACTACCATCGATTCAGTGTCTGTAGACTTATGACATATTTTAAGAACAAATTTTCTCATTTATTTAAGAGCCTATAATTTCAGTAGACATTTTTTAAACTGGTGACTCTGGGCCAAATGCATTGTTCTGGTGTCAAGTGCATTAAGAACGATGAAATTTGGTATCATTTTCAGTTCCTTAACTTTTGAGGCAGTTTTTAAGGCAGGTGTTCTACAAACACCTATCATCTAACTGATATTGAATTATTTTTAGATGTAACCACTCTATGGTTTGAGTTTTTACCAGGCACAGATTTTTAATTTGACACAATTACTGATTATGATCATCATGATTAAGCAAATTTGATCTATTCCTTTTGCCAAAATGTTCTGAATTTCCAATTTCAAAATTTTCTTTGTTTCCAGGTTGGATGGGTGATGCATCAATTTGGAGATCTTATCACAAATATAGTTAGTTATTACATAGGCAATCAGGACCTTAATTAGGCCATACCTCAAATTATAATATATATTCATATATAATATGAACATAAAGGTATTATCTAATTTCATTGTAATGCAAGTTGTAATGACAATAAAGGCGATTCCGATATGTATAATTTTAGCTCAAATCCGATTTTTTTATAAAATGCCTAAAGGTTTTAATCTTTGGTTTGCGATTATGAAATACATATGAATTATATAATTTGAATTATTCTTATTCTGATAGACATTCTGTCATTTTAACAATATAACATTACACTTACATTTTCAGCATTTAGCAGACGCTTTAATCCAAACTGACTTACAATTTTGATTAAACATGCTTTGAGCAATTTAGTGCAAAGGGCCTTGCTCGAGGGTCCAACAGCAGCAACCTGGCAGTGGTGAAACTTGCATCAGGAATCTTCTGGTTACTGTTAATGCTTTTAATTTACTACACAGTCATTAAGTCCAGCTTGAACTATAACGCTTAGCAGTTCATCAGACTACAACCATTCTGAAGTACCCCTAAAATGTGTGCTCACTCACCTACACACTCCATGGTACTGTTGATTGTAATTAAGCCTTCAGGGCAGCTGTAATAACACCTTCCACTGTATGAAAATAAGCCCTCTTTACATTTTGCACAAAAGGTTCTGCTAAAGCATTCTGCACAGTTTTCTATTTTGCATTCTGTAAAAAACAATAATAATAATTTATATTAATAATAGTTTAGCAATCACAAAAAGTTATGGTTGTGTACATAATTCAAACAACAGTTTCTGTATTTTTCTGTTCAGGAGAACAGCCATGAACCGGCATGTTTACATCAGGTCGTTTTTTTTTATTTATTGATTTTGTTTTGTATTTTGGGCTTTCTCACATGGTGAGCTGGTACCTTGTACCTTGGTGTCCTGCCTTGTGTCCAGTGTTTACTGGATACAAAACTGTAAAAACTAAACTATAAAAGTTCAATACAATTCTAATATAAAACAAATCTCTAAGAGTTTTAATTCGAAAAAGCTGGTAAGCTTAGTAAACTTGAATGAACTTTAAAATTTATAGGCCAAAGTATTAGTCTAGACATCCTAACAGAAACAAAGACTGTATAACCACTGTTATGCTTTCGAATCTTGATGTTAGACATGCTTATTTAATGCCAAGAAGTTGGCAGGAAGAAAGCTTTGGACAAAGGATTCGGTAAATATTGTACGTAAGTTCTTTTAAAATGATTTTTATTCCAGAAACACACTAATACTCACGTGTGCACCTGTTAACATCCCGATTTCGAATGCCATAATAACCTACAGGACAAGTGGCAAGACATACACCTGTCTGACGGATGTCATTTCTTTCTAGGAGGATGAAAAGCCGCGGTCGACATTTCATGCAACCATTGTATTCTGAGCAGCTTTCACAACCACTGGAACATGATGGTGGATATTCCGTGCTTGCCGCTAAGACAAACAAATAAAAACAGTTTAATTCTTGGCATTAACAAAACATTTCCAAATTATTGTGTTTGTGATGCAGATATGAAGAAACACTTAAAAATGTCGATAAATGTAAAAAAAGCACAAGTAAAAACACAATCAGAAATAAATGAGCAATCCAAGCTGTTTAAATTGATATTTAGGTCCTAAATATTTTTAAATCAAGATGTAGCTCAAATGTAGACATGACCATTGGCTTGTTACATATCTGATTATTATCCACAGCCACTACATAACTTCAAGTAAAGCTTTTTATTTGCATGTTCTTACAGTATCTACTCATTTTGTTAGCCCATAATTTTAAAAGACAAGGCCTGGTGTATAATTTGTTACAAAGAATATTTCATTTTTGTGTAATTATGTGTAAAAATTCTGGAGAACCCAAATGTTTTATTCTCTTGAGCTTTTAAAGTTGTTCTTTTATAGGCTACGAAAAACAACTGTAATGTTACAACTGAAACATTTTGCTAATAGACCAGACTTATCCCCAGAAGGGTTCAAAAATTTCACCCTTAAGATGATAACTATAAAATGTATAATTTTTGCTGCATTTAAAAGACACAGTGGTGTGTTCCTTTTAAGGTTCATTTGTCCAGCGGGTATTAAAATTTAAAATTTCACCCCTGTGCTTTTTGCTTGTGTGGTAGGCAGCCCTAGTCTAGCACCCAGAGAGCAGTTAGGAGTTTGGTGCCTTGCTCAATGGCATTTCAGTCATGACCTGTCGACCAACAACCAGATATTGTAACGGTGGCTTCTGTGGGTGCGTGCCAATATGCACGCGTGAGAGTGTGGCGCTGCGCGCGAACCGGAAGTGTGTGTATAGCGTGGCTTTGGGGGTCAGATGTATCTGCTCTAAGCTATCCGGACAGTAGTGGCGAGATACGATTTGGGGTTTCTTGTTAATAAAATACACTTTCTCATCGTAAAGTGTGTCCGTGCGTGTTTCCCCGCGTGTATCGACCATTACAATATGTATCGTAATTATCTTTACCTTAATGATAAATAAAATACTTACTTAAGATAATAATGCAGTGTAATATTTTAAGACATGGATTCAAGTCTCTGACCAATTTTACTAGGAGTACAGTGGAATCATTAGTATAAAATCAGTGTTTGAAAGCAAAGTTGTTTAATTTGCCTATCAAAACCACTAAATGTGTATTTTTGTTGATTGTGATAGGTTTTGGAAGGACATATCATACTTGTTTTATTCAAAGTTGGAAAATTATTTCACACACTTGCCAGTTATATGTGGAGTAAATTAGCCACTAGACAGTGTCTGTAATAGAATCAGCATGTTGATGGAATAGAGGAATTGAGACAGCTCAAACATTTTTCTAGATATTGAGGGTTCTATCATTCCAGGAAACAAATGAACCCAAAAATCAGTGCTAAAGAGAACCACACTTACATGCTATTTCAAATGTGTTTATGTTCTTATTACGCATTGGACATTACTAGATAGAGGCTGCCGTGGCCAGGTAGTTAAATAACTGAACTTGTGATCGGAAGGTTGCCGGTTTGATTCAAAGAATCAACAGGTCACGACTGAAACACCCATGAGTAAGGCCACTAACTGTTCCCTGGGCACCAAGGCTAGGGCTGCCCACCATACCGGGCACGTGTTCTAACTGCTGTCCCATAGTGTGTGTTCACTATTGTGTGTAAATGTTTGTTTTACTTCACGGGTTGGTTTAAAGCACAATTGTGTAAAAGCACAGACATAAAAGTAATCCCAAAATTAAACATTTATATCTAATTGTGTGTATAGCTTGTAAAACCTTTGTGGAAAAAAATTGTTTATGCTTAGTCTTTGTCTCAACCAAAGAAAATTCAACAATGGGATAAGCTTCATCTGAAAATGAAGACAAAAAATCAGTTAACGTGACAAGCCCTGACTGCACTCACAAAGTGTAGCTAATCTAAATGTTCCACTTTTGTTAGCAATACAAATATCTTGGAGCATTTACACCTCTGGCTGCAGAGCCAAAATCACAGCAGCTTTCTCAGTTTTTAATTTATTTTCTTTCTTCAGAGTAAGAACAACTGAAAAACCTCACGTTATAAATAAAATATGATACTTTGGCTAATTCACTGTTTGGTTTTCGTTTATGAAACACATGTAAAGGGTGCACTGCTCTTTTTACAAAATGGTCCTGGGTTCACTTACTAGGTGGAGAAGGTGAAGAGGAGTTCCAGATTTCTTTTTTTTCCAGAACTTAAAGCTACAAAACTGCCCATTTATAACCTATATATAACCTATATATATAACCTATATATAACCCTCCTAGGTTTGGGGGTATTTCAAAGTCATTGTGTGTTTAATAGCTCATCTACAGAATTGAAATTAAGCATACATTTAAACGCTATAAACAAGCAGAGAATGAATTCAATCTTGTATTTATCTTAAATGGAAACAGAATCTTCTGTTTAGCTGGACAATGAAAATAAAGCAGTTTTTGGCCCAGAAGTCAAATCTGGCCAAGAATGCACACTGATTCCACAGGAATGCATTTAGTGTGAATCGCTGTTTGATTTAGTGCTGGTTTTATGGTATTTCGGTCATGGTAATAAAATACAAGAATAGACCCAGGGTGTTTACTGACATAAATTTAAAGGTATAAAAGAGAGCTCTCTAATTATTACAGGGCAGCTGTATCTAAGTGGTCTAAGATTTTCTTTCACCAGGTGGTAAGCACTAAGCCTTGGAACAAGGTTCTAAGCTCATAATTGCTCAAATTCTATTAGACACAATTAGAAGTTGCTTTAGATACAACATCTGCTAACTGTCACAAATGCAGTTCGATATAAACCAGGTACTGAAAAGCCACTGCACTGTATTTTTTATTATTATTATTTTCTTAACTGCTGTGCACCCAGTTGCAAAATTACATAATGCCTCTCAGTACCTCTTCTATATATATGCAGCAGATGTGAACCTCTTGTCACCTACACTAAATAACTACAGTGTGGATCGCCACTGTGTATGGAGAGACACGCCCTGATGCGCTCTTTCCTCCTCTCTTGCGCACTAGCTTTTTTCCAAGTGCCATCATGGCAATAAACAATAAAATAAACAGCAAATAAAACATTAAAAATTCAAACCCCATGTGAAATAATCAATGTGTGAAATAATCAATGTGCAATAATCAATGTGTGAAATAATCAATGTGCAATAATCAATGTGTGAAATATATCTCAAGGTAAAATAGTTCACAATATCTTGTGCAATATTTTAAAAAGCATTTTTTATTTTATCTTCATTTTTGTATTTATAAATAGTGTATATTTTGTAGTTTTATACTTTACTTGTCTCTTCTATTTTATTGTGTCTTTTTCATTTTTTTTGTTTTATCTTGTATACAAACATGCACCTTGGAGCGGTGAATCTAATTTCATTGTAATGAAAATTATAATGACAATAAAGGCAATTCTATATTCTAACATGGACTCGAAGCCGCAACAATCACCTCACTTACAACAAGAGGTAGTAAATGTTTCAGCTCCAGGTTCATGACCGACTACTTTCACTGTCGGGCCCCTGAACAAGGCCCTCGATTCCTCAAACTGGTGTCATACAGACAGTCTTCTAAATGCTATAGATGTGAACTCTGGTGTCCCCGAGACTTGAACTATCTGTGTGTGCGCGTGTGTGTGTGCGTGTGTGTGCACGCGCAGCCGTCCTGCTGTGGGTCATTTTAATGATGATGGTGTTGCTGATCTGTTCATCCAACAATCTGCTAATGGAGTCCGAAAGGTAATTAATCATATTTTATATGAGAGGATTCGAGTGTTTTGTTTGTACAAATATGAAATGTTTTAAATTAGATTATACTGAATTATATTATGCTATACTGGATTATATTAGATTTTACTGGATTGTATTAGATTATAGTGGATTATATTTTAGGATATACTTGATTATATTAGATTATACTGGATTATATTAGATTATACTGGATTATATTAGATTATACTGAATTATATTATGTTATACTGGATTATATTAGATTATACTGGATTATATTAGATTATACTGGATTATATAAGAATATACTGAATTATATTAGATTATATTGGATTTTATTATATTATACTAGATTATATTAAATTATATTATATTATACTAGATTATATTAGATTATTCTGGATTATATTAGGTTATACTTGATTATATTAGATTTTACTGGATTACATTACATTAGATAATATTAGATTTTACTGGTTTATATTAGGTTATACTGGATTATATTAGATTATACTGGATTATATTAGATTATACTGAATTATATTTATAATATAATTAGATTATATTGGATTATAATAATTATACTGAATTATATTAGATTATACTGGATTATATTTGATTATACTGAATTATATAAGATTATACTGAATTATATTTATAATATAATTAGATTATATTGGATTATATTAATTATACTGAATTATATTAGATATTATTGGATTATACTGGATTATATTAGATTATACTGGATTATATTAGGTTATACTGGATTATATTAGGGTTTACTGGTCTGTTTAATGTTCTACTGGATTATATTAGATTATACTAGATTATATTAGATCATACTGGATTATATTAGATTATACTGAATTATATTAGGCTATACTGGATTATATTAGATTATACTGCATTATATACTGGATTATATTAGGGTATACTGGTCTGTTTAATGTTCTACTGGATTATATTAGATTATACTGGATTATATTAGATTATACTGGATTATATTAGAATATATTAGATTATACTGGATTATATCAGGTTATACTGGGTTATATTAGATTATACTGGGTTATATTAGATTATACTGGATTACATTAGGTTATACTGGGTTATATTAGATTATACTGGATTACATTAGGTTATACTGAATTATTTACGGGTTTATATTAGATTTTAATGGATAATATCAGGTTATACAGGACTGGGCTGATTTTAGCTGGACTGGACTCTCCCCATCACTCCGTTTCCTTTTCACTTCTTCTCCATCAGGTGCAGATCATGGACGGGGTTTCAGGGCGGAGCTTGTGGGCGGCAGAATTTATCTGCCCCCTGCTGGCTGTGGAAGCTTCTACCATCATGACCTCGTCTGGACAGTCCGTGTTCCTGTTCTGGGCGGGAGATCCACTGTCCACTACACAGAACATCACCAAGGTAACGGCACGACGAGTCTCTCCTCCATCCATCCAGGAATGGAACGCCTCATGCTGGTGAAAAAAGAGGACAGCATAATTTGTCATTAATCTATCATGTTGTGTTAAATTCTTATTTAAGTTGAACTGCTTATTGTGGTTGTGACTCCGCCCACTTAGGTGGTGGAGGAATGCAGAGTGTGTCGTGTGTTTCTTTATTCATGTAAACATAAGTGTGTGTGTGTGTTAGTCACAGACGAGCCCATCAGAGCCAGTCCTCCGCCGGCTCTTCCTCCTCCACCCGGCGTATCCCACAATCCTCCAGGAGCTCATCAACACCACTGACACGGTGCTCACAGCCACAGGTAGCAGCCGCCACCATGACTAAATGATTCTGGGTAATCTGGGACGTGAACCCCCGACCTCCAAAACCGTCGCCGCTACTTTTCATTACATTCAGGGTCAAGCTTTACTGTTACCATGACGACACAGACCTCAGCAGACATACATATATGCATAAAATTAATAGATTAATAAAGACAAAACAGATAAATAATTAACCAATTAATTTTGGATAAATAAATGATGAATAAATAATGGATACACAAATAAATAACAGATACATCGAGAAAAAACAAACAAATAAGGAAAAATACTAAGAAATAACGGCGGAATCAATCAATAAATAAAGAAGTAACTGATAAATAAAGAAATAACCAATAAAAAATAAATAAATGATGGAAAAACAACTGACAAGTTAATAAGTAACTGATAAATAAATGATTAAAAAATAAGTGGTAAATTAATAAATAATTAACTAAATAAATTACAAATAAACAACCGAGAAATAAATAAATAACTGATAAATTGCTGATAAATAAATAAATAACTGATAAATAAATAACTGAAATATAAATAAATAACTGATAAATTACAGATAAATAACTGATAAATTACAGATAAATAACTGATAAATAACAGATAAATAACTGATAAATGAGATATAAATAACTGATGAATAAATAAATAAATAACGGATATAAATAAATAACTGAAAAACAGATAAATTACTGATAAATAAATAACTGATAAAAAAATAACTGAGATATAAATAAATAACTGATAAATAAATAACTGAGATATAAATAACTGATAAATAAATAAATAATAGATATAAATAAATAACTGATGAGTAAATAAATAACCGATAAATTACTGATGAATAAATAACTGATAAAAAATAACTGAGATATAAATAAATAACTGATAAATGAATGATAAATGAATGATAAATAAATAACTGAAAAATAAATAAATGACAAATAAATAAATAACTGATAAATAAAAGGAAACTGTCTTCAGAATCAAAATGGCCACTACATTCTGCTCTCTGTGGTTTCTTAACTAAACTTTGATGGACTCGAGCTTCACACGCCGGAGTTTAGAGTGAAATGTTCTATTTGAAGGAAGATTTCAGGGTTTTTGTTGATTCTTTTTTTAAACGTTACCTGACGTCTCCTTCCATCTCTCAGTGAGTTACGAGGACGAGCAGAAGGACGCCTCCTACGTGGCGGTTCTGTCCCGGCCCGCGTCGGGCGTGGGCCCCGAGGCCCAGCTGGTGAAGAGCGCGAGTGTCAGGGCGTGGCTGTCGGCCGCCAGCAGCATCCTGCTGAGCGAGGAGAGAGAGTCTCGGAGCTCCTTCCAGATCAGCAGGTTCTTCAGGAACCTGACCTTCAGACG
The DNA here is from genome assembly GCA_028565875.1 of Hoplisoma paleatum. NCBI lineage: Eukaryota > Metazoa > Chordata > Actinopteri > Siluriformes > Callichthyidae > Hoplisoma > Hoplisoma paleatum. The sequence continues at coordinate 3,397,635 of JAOTRQ010000029.1, forward strand.
GCAGGTCAGATCATCATCATCATCATCAAAACTAAACAACAATAAATAATTATTAATGTTATTATTACACAAATACTGCAAATCATTTTAAATAATCATTTCTTATTATTATCCTTGTTATTAATATAATTATTATTGTTATTATTATTGTTATTATTAAGTTGGATGTTTTGACTCAAAATGATTCTTCAGCGTGAGTCAAATGAATCAAATTTGAGAGTTTGATTCACTGGAGTGACTCCTTGAGAATCGGTTGATATTCATGAATGTTTTTAGACTTTATCCAGAGAAATTTACAACTGCAATGGAATGCAATTTATTTGAACATTCGAGGGTTAGGGGCCTTTCTCGGGGGCCCAAGACGTGGCAGCTTGGCGGCGGTAGAGGGACTTGAACCGACGACCTTCTTTTCTCTAGCCCAATACTTTAGCCACTTAGATATGGCTGCTTTGTAATGCTTAATGCAGACTGAATCGAAAGGTCAGCAGGTCACTGCTCTTAAGTCCCGCCACTGTTGGGCCCTTGGACGAGGCCCTCAGCCCTGAATAGCTCTGACTGTACTTAAACGACTCGTGTACGATTCGTACAGCTGGACTGAAGCGTCTCTGGTTCGTTCTCTTCCAGTGAGAACCATGACGCCACTTCTTCCTGCGGGGACCTAACGCATGACCTCTGACATCACTTCCTTCTGGGACCGCTGGACACACGTCTCACCTAACGAACTGGGTTCGAATCTCATGAGCTGCTCTCCGATCCACTGCTCATAGAACGGTCCCGTTACGACACTCGGTACAGCCAAAAGTACGCGCATACCCGAGCGTCGTTTTCAAATTCCCATTCCAACAAAACATCAACATTCGTTTGCGTCGCACAGTCGACATTCCAATCCGTCCGTCTTTGTGTGTGCATACCTGTGGGTGTCTGTATACTTTTGGCCGTCCCATGATGTCAGGATTTAAGACTTTCCAGAACCTTCTGGCTAATTTTATGGACGACGCTGATGTGGATCAGTGAGCATTGCTTCTATTTATTTATTTTTATTTATAACTATTGAACACTGCGGGTCGTGTGTGTGTTATGGTACTAATGTAAAATAATATTTATATTTATTTACTTACAGCATGGTCAAAAGTATGTGGACCCCTGAGCATCTCGTCTCTTGTTCCATCTTAAATCCAGTCTCAATAGCTAATAACTCAGGACATTTAAAAAAAATGTCTATTTCTACCTTTAAAAATCAAACGTTCACTAGATTTCACCAGAAGTCGCCGATCCAACATCAGAAGATGTGAATGAATGTGTGGATGAAGAAGGTTCGTTGGCGTCCAGAAGGACTTCAAGAAGCTTCGCCTTTTTAATTTGTTCACACTTGAGTATTAAACTAAAGAAGCTTAACCCTTTGACTTCCAACCAAATTAATTTAATGATTCGCACCACAATACCGAGCGCGAGTGAACCCGCTATTGATTTCAAAGCATGGGCTATGTTTTAGCGGAACCCGAAAGTGCGTTGTGTACCTATGTGATAAGAGGCGTTACTGAAACGAATAGTTCGCAAAAGTAGTAATGAATGTTAGAAGTTTCTACAACACTGTTTTAGGCGATTTTCGGGGGGGGGGGATGCTGGGAGTCAAAGGGTTAAACATCACGCACCAGTTTCCAGAGTGATGTACTCAAATACAACGTCTCATTTACGATGAAACACATTTGCTATATGAAATTTTGTCGTATTAAATGCACTACGATTTCTTTCGGGACAATTATTCGTTGCACTATAGTGAACCAAAAATACGTCCGGATGATTGCTTGAAGTGGCCTCGCAAATTGTGCTTAGAAGTTGAAGCGACACATCGTGCAGCCCTGGTGTCTGTGGGGATTTGTGCTCATGCACTTTGATCAAGTATCGATGATGATCAAAAGTGTAAAGGTTCAGCACGGGGGCCCAGTTCCATAAAGCACCATAAGTTTTAAACCTTGGGGGAAAATTTCTTCTTACTGCCGCTTACAGCACTAAGAGGTAAGGTAAGGCAACATTGTTTGTATAGCGCCGTTCATACACAGGGATTTTAAAGTAATACTATACTAATAATCTAAAGTAGTTTATTAGATATATTTTAGAAAAGAATAAAAGATCTAATGTTGATTAAACATTTTAAATTCGGCTCAAAGCTGGAACGGGTGTTTTCAGTCTGGATTAGGTTTCTAAACACTTCTGAAAACTGACTCCATTAAACAGTAGTTTAATGGCGAAATGCTGCTTCTCCATGTTGAGTTTGTATTTTCGAGTACTTCTGTGATTTCTGCCCAGTGCTCTGAATGTCATAGTGAAGAAATTCAACGAAGCGCGGGTAAACGGCGGGAGTAACTATGACTCTCTTAAGGTAGCCAAATGCCTCGTCATCTAATTAGTGACGCGCATGAATGGATGAACGAGATTCCCACTGTCCCTACCTACTATC